>VUQH01090226.1:10161-45669 GCA_015106775.1 Etroplus canarensis | reverse complement strand
TCTGACAATCAATCACATGGCAGCCATTCAGTTCATTTAGGCATACAGACATGTTAATGACAGCCTGATGAAGTTCAAACTAAGCATCAGAATGGGGAAGAAAGGTGATTTAAGTGACCTTGAACTTGGCATAGCTGTTAGAGCCAGAGGGGCTGGTCTGAGCATTCGAGAAACTGCTGATTTGCTGGGATTTTCCCACATAACTATCTCCAGGGTTTACAGAGAATGGTCTGAAAAAGAGAAAATATCCAGTGAGGGGCACTGCTGTGGGCAAAGATACCTTGTTGATGCGAGAAGTCAGAGGAAAATGTCCAGACAGCTTCAAGCTGATAGGAAGGCAACAATGACTCAGACAAACACTCCTTACAAACCAGGTGTGCAGAAGAGCTTCTCTGAAAGCACAACATGACAAACCTGGGAGCAGATGGGCTAGAGCCGCAGAAGACCAGACCGAGTGCCGGTCCTGTGAGCTAAGAACAAGAAACTGAGGCTACAGTTACCACAGACTCATCAAAACTGGACAAAAGAAGATTGTAAAAACGCTGTCTGGACGATGAGTCTCGATTTCTGCTGCAACATCCTGATAGTTGGGTCAGAATTTGGTGCAAACAACATGAAAGCATGAATCTATCTTTTCATGATCAGTAGTTCTGGCTGCTGCTGGTGGTGTGATGGTGTCAGGGATATTTTCTTGTCCCTTAGTACCAAGTGAGGGTCATTCAAACACGGGAGTCTACCTGAGTATGTTTGCCAGCCATGTCCATCCCTTTATGACTTTTGATGCCTGATATCCAACAGGATAACGTGCTACACAAAGCTTAGATCATCTCAAACTGGTTTCTTTAACAGCTGTAGGTGTGAATGTGAGTGTGGATGTCTGTCTGTGTTAGCCCTGTGATAGACTGGTGACCTGTTCAGGGTGTAACCTCCCTCATGGCCATGTGCAGAGGAGGAATAGTGGATATATTGGACAAAGGATGTTGAGGATGGAGCTGCCAGGCAGGAGGAGAAGAGGAAGACCGCAGAGAAGATTCATGGATGTAGTGAAGGAGGACATGCAGAGGGCTGGTGTGAGGGCAGCAGCCGGAGGAAGAAGAAGAAGAAGAAGAAGAGGAGGAAGAAGAAGAAGAAGAAGGAGAAGGAGGAGGAGTTGGAGTTGGAGTTGGAGTTCTATATTACACAAATCAGGCATAACTGACACTGACAGGTGAAGTGAATGACACCTGTTAGTGGGTGGGATATATTAGGCAACACGTGAACAGTTTATCCTTAAAGTTGATGTGTTAGAAGCAGGGAAAATGGGCAAGTGTAAAGATTTGAGCGCAGTAGCCAAGGCTCATAGATGCACATGTGGAGCAAAGGCTGGCCCATGTGGTCCAATCCAGCAGATGAGCTACTGTAGCTCAAATTGCTGAAGAATCTGAAATCAATCAGAAATCCTTTATTAATCCCAGGGGGGAAATTGCTTAAGAAGTTAATGCTGTTTCTAGTAGAAAGGTTTCAGAATACAGTGCATCACAGTTTGTTGCATATGGGGCTGCATAGCTGCAGAACTGTCTGGGTACCCGTGCTGACCCTTGTCCACTGCTGAAAGCACCAACAATGGGCAGGTTGGCTTCAGAACTGGACCACAGAGCAGTAGAAGAAAGTGACCAGGTCTGATGATTGATGTTTTCTTTTATATCATGTGGAAGGCCGGGTGCGTGTGCGGTGCTTACCTGAGAAATATACAAGATACCAGGATGCACTGTGGGAAGAAGGCAAGCTGACGGAGGCAGTATGACGCTTTGGGCAATGTTCTGCTGGGAAATTTTGGGTCCTGTCATCCATGTGGATGTTACTTTCACACATGCCACCAAACTAAGCACTGTTGCAGACCATGCAGGCCAGATAACCACAGCACACTTTCAGGGGTCTAGTGGAGTCCATGCAAGTCAGGGCTGTCTTGGCAGCAAAAGGGGAACCACCATGATATTAGGCAGGTGGTTATAAAGTTGTGCCTGATCGGTGCGGCGAGCTGGGTGAAAGATTCATACCATGATAGTATTTTTTTTTTTTTTTACCAAAATATCGGTCGATATTGATGTAAATTTCGATATAAATAAAATCATTTCTGCCAAGTTTAAAATTTCTGTTTTACTCCTAAGTGAGATGTGAAGATGTCTTAAGGAAATTTTTGGCTTGAACATCATTAATTGTCTGTCAGAAGTTGAACATGACACATGTACTGGAGAATTATACAACTATATTTCAAATAAATAAAATGGGTATATATACTAAACTAAAATCTGAATTCTGAGCAGTCGGAAGCTTGAAGGTTTTTCAGGAGAACATTAAAGTTGTTGGTCAACTCTAAAATAAAATCTTGATTCTAAAACTCTGAAATCTAAATTTTAATTTCTAAAGTTTTACAGGAGAACACAAAATAAATTCTTTGGTCAGTTCCAAGTATAATAAAGTGGGCATTAATCTAAAATAAAATTCCAAATAATCTGCCTCTGTACGCTATCCTTCCCTTTGTTTTTCAACAATTTAAAACTATTTGAATCTATACAAACCTACAAAGAAACAGACGAAAGCATTCAGTATGTATTCTTAGTACAGATTCAGTCCTCTGGATCAAAGAACTTCTGTCAGTCCTAAAGTCATAATTTCACCTGTTTGGTCTTTAGAAAAGTGTGCAGTTTAAAGACATTTGCTTTTCAGATTCCAACCTTGGTCAGTACAGTGGGCAGTTATCTTTCTGCACTCTGTGTATGGTTGCCTGCATCTATATCTGTCAGTCTGATAGATAAGTGTGGATATGGTGACCTCCATATTAATGCCTGTGGATTTAAAATGGGATGACATAAAAGCTTCTGTAGGTGGCCCAATACTTTTGTCCACATATGTGGGCAATTACAATTTTTTTTTTTTTTTAAACAGAGTTTTTAGTTATAGATGTTGTTCCTTTTAAATAAATGGTTTACTTTCTCATTTCAGCCATTTGTCATTTGGCACATTTTGTGGATTTGGATTTTTACAAGGCAGTCACACATTCACACACACAATCATTCGCAACAATTTAACTTGGAAAATAATTTTAACTACAATAGGTCATTGCTTGATCTATGATTTATACTAGGGCTAGGCAGTTAATCAGATTTTATTTTCATAGTTTTGGTTTCCCACAACTATGAAAACAAAATAATTGGGATAAAGCAATCCAGGAAGACTAAAAAAGAGTCTTCGGTCAATAAGGTTGGCTGTGGAGTCGCTGCAAGTGGGACGTGGATAACCAGATGGAAAATGTGAAGTGAAACAGTTAAATAAACATGATTTTTTTTTTTCAAGGAGCAGTAAACAAACAAAAGTTTCTGATGCTTTATTGCTGACCTTTAACAAAAATTTATCTTGCATCCTTATTATTTAAAAAATTTTTAGGTATGGGGCATGAACTTTTTGGCTTTTTAAATGGTGCATACTAAAAGGTTTAAGCACCACTGATCTCGAGAAGGCAAAACTCTTAAGGTTTTGTAGTTGAAACTGTGGACAAATTATTAATGGGTACCAGCAGCTGCCTTTGTCTCTGGATTATTCTGGATTTCTCACCCATCTTTGGAATTGCACCACAGTTGGCTGTTAGCTTCCACCCTCCGTTGTTCGCCCTGAGGGTACTGTGCAGGTCTCCTGAGACATGCACATCCACTGCCTAGCAGGCCTTTTTTGGTGGAGGCTACAGGCTGACAAGAATTAGCTCTGGATGACCCTGTATGTCCCACAGTGTCCACCTCTTTTTATTTAATTGGTTTTCATTTGAATTCTGTTTCATGTTAAAAGACATCCTCTGTACAAATAGACAAGTTTTAAAGTTAGGTAAATGCATGACATGTAAGTGAATGAATAAGTGTGTTAATTGAGATTACAATGTTGACCAAAATAAACGTGATCATACTTGCCATAATTAAGCAGCTTTAATTTAGACTGTATTGACAAAGTGGTTTCATCTGGTTTTATCTGTTTTTGTTCTGCAGGTATTACACCAAACGTTTCCACAACACACATTCCTGATGAATGGGCTTATTCATGGTGTGAAGGTAAGAGACAGCACTGAACAACTGGGACCCATTTCTGTCTCACTATAAAGCAGTTTGGTCTAGTCCTTCATTATCATTGGCTGAGCTTTGTTTTAATACTTGCACACCTGTAACTGTATTACATCAGTATTATTGCACCAGAGGTATTTGGTTCAAAATTCAGATTTTGTAGTGAATTCTCATTGACTGAGTGGGCCAAACACAGGACAGGAATGAGGAGCAAAATTTTAAAAAATACAGTAGATACCCTGAAAGGAATGACAAAGAAATAGAAGAATTAGAATGGACTCTTAAACAGACTTTGTGGTCTGTTCAGTGTGTTCAGACCTTGTGTGCAGAGAAACATCAGTATGTTGTGTTGCTACAGCTAAATAGGCTCTTTGTCATTTTTATACCATTGGGAAACATGCTAAAGGTCAATCCTAAGGTTTTAACAGAGAAAGTGGTGTGTGCAACTTACGTGGACTCATCTGACCACAGCGCTTAATTCCACAATCTTCGGTCTACCTAAGATGAAGTTGGGCCCATAGAACTCCGCAATGTTTCTGCATAGAGTTGATCTTTGACTTCCTCCTGTGTAATACAGTTTCAAGTTGCATTTCTTGATGCAGTGACAGACTGTGTTAAGCAACAATGATTTTCCAAAATACTCCAGAGCCCAGGTGGCTATATTTTTCACAGTAGCATAATGGTTTATTAGACAGTGTCACCTGAGGGCTGAAAGATCAGGCACATTCATCAGTGGGTTCTGACACTGCCCTTTATGCACTGAGATGTCTCCAAATTATCTGAATCTTTTCAAAATATTATGCTGTGTAGATGTTGAAAGACCTAAATTTGCTGCAGTCTTGTGTTAAAAAATGTTCCCTTTGAGCTGACTATAAATTCTGTCATGAATTTTGGCAAAAAAGGATGAGCCACGACCCATGCCTCTTTACAAAGACTGAGCCTTTGATGGGTGCTACTTGTATATCTTAGCATGATACCTGACCTACTACCAATTAACCTGCTTTATATTGAGTCTTCCAAATCAGTGTTGTTTAAATATTCTGTGCACTTTTTAATCTTATTTTAACTCTGTCCCGACAATTTTAAATGTGTATACTTACAAAATACAGATTCAGAAATGTTATCATGCCAGTGAGCTTTAGGTGCTCTGTTTTGTTTTGCTCAGGTTTCAAGTCTTTATAAAGGAAAGGATGGCAAGCGAAGAGCTAAAATTCTAGATGTGACTGGTGTTACTTCATCTATTTAAATATTATAGCTTTGAGGCTGCCACTTTGAAGCACTCACCATGTTGATTGTGTTAGCATGTTCTCGAATCAGTGAATTATGAGCTGTACTTTCACTAACATTGACACTAGTTATGATACTTCTAATTCCTCTGTTTCCTCCATCTCTCTCCTAATTCTTTGCAGGGCCTGTTATCATTTTTGAGTGCTCCTCTAATTGGAGCGTTGTCAGACGTATGGGGGCGCAAGTCCTTCCTGCTGCTAACGGTCTTCTTCACTTGTGCGCCCATTCCACTGATGAAGATCAGCCCATGGTGAGTGCAAAATACTGATATCTCTGTAGTGAAGTTTGCCTTTGGTTTGACTGAAACGCATAGCACCAACAGAATGAAGTACAGCTGAAAATGTATTCATTATCAGCGTTCAACACTTCAAAAAGGTCAACTTTTAAGTGTAACAGTCTAGTTTTACCATTCTTCTGTGCTCATAAGTCAAACTGTTGCCTTCTTCCAGGTGGTACTTTGCAGTCATCTCAATGTCTGGTGTCTTTGCTGTCACCTTCTCTGTGATATTTGCTTATGTGGCGGACATCACGCAGGAGCATGAGAGGAGCACAGCATATGGTTTGGTAAGAAGATGGCTGCATGAAACAGAATATGGCACTTGAAGCTGTTTGAAAAGCTTTTCAAAGACACCAAAGCAGTTGGCTTTTAAAAAATATCTTTCAGTTACTACTACTTTTTGTGACTTCAGTTCTATTTCACCCTTTCCTTCAGGTATCAGCTACCTTTGCAGCGAGCCTGGTTACCAGCCCAGCTATCGGAGCGTACCTGTCTGAGGCCTACAGTGACACCTTGGTGGTGATCTTGGCTACAGCCATTGCACTGCTTGACATCTGCTTCATCCTGGTGGCTGTACCAGAGTCGCTGCCAGAGAAGATGAGGCCAGCATCATGGGGAGCACCTATCTCCTGGGAACAGGCAGACCCCTTTGCTGTGAGTAACAGAATGATCTTTATTGATAAATTTAAGTGTATCAGTCCAGTGAAACAACAGTGTTATTCAATAGCTGTTAGTCTTTGGCTTGAGGGGGGAAAAAAGCTTTTACTTGACTTTAAAATAGATATGTGTATTTGAATAGTTTTCATTTTAGCAAAGAGCTTTGCGCAGAAAAAACTTAATTTTTCTGCATATTAAGTGTAAGGGCAGGCTACTTTTGTATTAAGTCATTATGTACTGATTAGCAATTCAGTGATTAAGTTAATTTATTATTGGTAATAAATAGGAAAGTGCTGTAGCTACATGGAGGACTTTTCTTTCTAAAGATAAGCAGATGTATTTGTGGTTTGTTTGTTTTTTTTTTTGTCTGGCATGTCCCACTTCAGAAGGTGAAAACAGTTCACACAACACACTCCGCAATTTTAATAATTCATTCATAATAAATACAAGTTGAAATTAAGTTAAGTAATGGCTGTGAAGATGGCATCAACAAACTTGTGTTCATTTTCATCTTATATACACTAAATATTTTCAACCCTGGTAATGTCCTGTTCTTTGACTAGATCTGATCAGATCTTCATAAATGCTGCTGAGAAGGAAAAGAGCTGACTTTAGGGGAAAAATATCAGGGATTAATTCACAGTTTACTGAGTAAAGCTTACTGATTCTGGTTCCGTACAAATATTATTTCATAACTTTAATTTTGATTATTTATCACTTTAGGCTTTACAGGTCTGGATTAGTCAAGTCATGTATCTTTCAAACTTACTCTTCAGTACACAATTTCTTCCTATTTTACTGTGCTCCATTTGACACACAACACAAGAAGAAATTTGTGCAAAATAGTCATGTCTGCCAAAACTGAAAATTCTCTCCATGTCATGCGTGAATGGAGTCCCTGTATCCAGAGGTATATGATATGAGGATCCAGATTAGTTTGAGATATTTCTTGACCATCAAGATCATGTCTCCCACTTTTTTCCCCATTTTAATTTAACATATGTTTCTGAGAATATGACTCAAATGTCCAATTTTAAGCTATCTGGCAATAATAAAAAGTTCTTTCATGGTACACTGTAAAACATTGCAATAAAGTGATTGAAGTGAGAAACTACAGTAAAATCAAAGTGGTAGACATTTTGGACTCCACATAACTTTCTACTACTCTTGCCACACCGGTAGACCAGTTGTTTTGGAAAATTAAGTTGTGGGAGAAGTAGACTGAAAATTTTGTTGTAGAAATTATTTTTAAAATTTAAAGTATCACAGTGACATACATAAATAGAATGCAAAAATGCAAAAGTTTATCAGTTCTAAGGTGGTAAAATGTTAATATGCAAATCTGTGTCCATAAAACCATAACCTCTTTCTCATAGGCAAAACTTGCAAAGTGTCATATGAAAAATATACCAGAAAATTTGCATCAGTGCACTGTACTGTGGAGTTTTTTCCTCTCATCTCTTGGGAGTTTCCAGTGGAAACATGTTAGGATGGGATATTTTAATGGTCATTAAGAACAGAAGGAATAAGTTAGTCAGAACGATATGTTAAAGAGCTCAAGAACAAGGGTGATATGCAGAGCTGTAGTAACTGCAGGGTTATAAAGATGATCAGCCAGAAAACAAAGATTTGGGAAGCGTTTGCTGACAGTTAAGAAGAGAGGTGATGAACACCAAGTGCCAGTATGGCTTCATACTCAGAGAGAATGCTATAGATGCAATGTTTGCTCTGAGAGTGTTGATGGAGAAGTATAGAGAAGGTCAGAAGGAGTTGCACTGTGTCTTTGTGGATCTACAGAAAGCATATGATAGGTTGCCAAGAGAGGAACTGTGGAATTGTACGAGGAAGTCAGGAGTGTCAGAAGTATGAGAGGGTGGTGCAGGACATGTATGAAGACAGTGAGACAATAGTGAGGTATGCAGTATGAGTGACAGATGGGTTCAGTGAAAGTCGGAGTAAATGTAAGTGAATGACTGTGAAGCATGTGGAATAGTGAGGATGCAAGGAGTAAAGGTTGTGGAAGTGAATACCTTTAAATACTTAGGGTCAGCCATTTGAAGCAACGGACAGTACTGGCAGGGTGAACCAACAAGGGACAAGTGTTAGGCGTGCTTTGTAACAGAAGGATAGCAGCAATAGTGAAAGGGAAGGTTTACTACACAATAGTGAGACCTGCTATGATGTATGGTTTGGAGATAGAGGCACTGAAAAAAGAGACAGGACGTCGGACTGCAGGTGACAGAATTGAAGATGCTGAGATTTTGGTTGTGCATGACGAAGATGGACAGGATTAGAAATGCGTACAACAGAGAGACAGCTCAGGTTGAGCGATGTAGAGATAGTCAGAGAGGCAAGGCTGAGATGGTTTGGACATGTGCAGAGGAGGGATAGTGGATATGTTGGACAAAGGGTGTTGAAGATGGAGCTGCCGGGCAGGAGGAAAAGACAAAGACCACAGAGAAGGTTCATGGATGCAGTGAAGGAGAACATTCAGACGGTTGGTGTGACAATAGAGAAAGTGGGAGTAGGGTGAGGGAATGATGTGGGATGGAGGCAGATGATCCTCTGCAGCAAACCCTAACAGGAGCAGACAAAAGACGAAGACAATTTGTTTGAGAACACTTGTGGGCTTGTCTTATTTTCAGGCAGACTTGACAAAATGTTTTTCTAATGTAGGGTTAATATCCTTACTACTTATGTAATATGAAGAGAATTTGATTGACATAAATGTTGCATATGTACAAATTAAGGTTGAATTTGCACACTTCGCCCTTGTCACAGTTAAAGTATTCCTGGTCATTGCATTGGGACATTAGACAGCAGAAGTGCCTTTGCAGCTTATGGCATATTAAATAAGGAAGTCTGCTTAAGTGAGCATGCCAGAAAATATAGCCTTGTTTTGAATTCTTCCTAGAGTTGAAAGTTTCTTGTTCTTCTCTTGGCTAGTCTCTGCGTAAAGTGGGCCAGGACTCCACGGTGCTTCTCATCTGTATCACAGTGTTCCTCTCCTACCTCCCTGAGGCCGGCCAGTACTCCAGCTTCTTCCTCTATCTCAGACAGGTAACGCTCTCCTTGCTCTCCTTACATATTTCCAGAAAGACCACAACAATGGCTGGAATGTAGACATAGCACACACACTTGGGGGCAACATTGCTGCTGATAGGAAATCAAATACAGATAATTGACAGTGAATTGTTGAATGAAAATAGCAGGTCTTAAATTTTACAGAGTGTAAAATAGATACTAATTTCTACTGATATTTTAAAAGGTAGGCTATTGGTTTGGTAATGAGGAAAACACAGTTTGCCCTTTTTTACTTTTGGTGTTTCTGTTGCTGGTTAAAGGCTTAAATTTCTACTGAAAAGCTCATGGAATAATCTCAGTACAACCAAGAGAAAACTGCCAACAACACACTTTCACTTAGGTTGCCCCAAGATTGGATGAGCAGGTTTGCTGAGCTGCCGTTTCTAAAAAAGTAACGCAGAATCATCAGGTATCTCGATAAAATGCTGTCACAGGGAAATCACTGCATTTTTAAAGCACAAATAGCAACAGCTTCAGTCATTATTCTTTGGTCATAGCATCTTGAAGCAGCTGCAGGAATCTTCTCCTTTTCATGAACTGTGTGACCTGAAGACCGTTAAATTTGTATAAACAATGCCAGGTGAACTGGTTAAGCAGGTCCTTCACACTCCTGCTCATTTTGAAAAAAGCAGAGTAGTTCTGGGGCAGTGGGGCTATAATTACCCACCACACTTCATGTCCCCTTTATGCTAAAATTGCCCTATCTCGACAGTCATTGTCACTGATCAGATATACCTCATTCTTTCTGCTGGTTGTATTGCTGGAGATAAAGGGGAGCCTATTTGCCCCAAATACAGCAGGAATATAATGATAAGCACTTTTCTTGATTATAAAAAGTAAATAGCTTGTGTTTACTGAAGACAATAAAAAAAAAAAACCCTGTACTTCCAATTTGAAAATGTGTTGAGATGTGTCTCTGATGTTCATGTCCTAACCTGTGCTCTTGCCCTCAGGTCATAGGCTTCTCCTCAGAGACAGTGGCTGCCTTTATTGCTGTTGTGGGAATCCTCTCAATACTAGCTCAGGTACTTAAAAATGGGCTTGTGTTGATTTGAAGCTACGCCTGATATTAATCATTCTCCTTTGCTTTTGTTAGACATTGTCTGAATATTAAATAATAATATATATTAAATAACCTTTATGTAATGCAATAGAAGAGAAAGCAAAAGAAAAATGTGACTTTATTTTTTCTTTCCCCCATTGAGTACAGTTCAACTGTCATAATTATTTCAGTTGCATTTCAGGACTCGAGCGCTATCAAATGAAAAATTTTGTGGATCAGTATCTGGTATAATCTTTGTCTTTAATAACTTGTGTTCCCTTAGACCGTTGTGTTGGGCATCCTGATGCGTTCTATAGGAAATAAGAACACAATCCTACTTGGTCTTGGCTTTCAGATCCTCCAGCTGGCCTGGTATGGCTTTGGCTCTCAGCCCTGGTCAGTATTTCCTATATTTTTTCCAGTGCATGCACACATATCCCTTCCCTTTCTTATTCAGTTCAGCAGAACTTGAGGTCAACAAGACCTTTGTGTTGGAAAATAGCAGATGTAAGAAACAGATTTCATACAAGAAGTGTGTAAGTGTGTGTGTGTATTTTTTTTAAATCTCACATATTGATCCCTGCACTTTCACTTCCTTCACTCAGCTCAGGTTCAAAAGTGTTAGTGTTGTAACTGTATTCCACCCGCTATAATGCTAATTGTGCGATTGTACAGATAGAACAGCAGGTGCCGCTCTGCTCACAGGGGGAGAATGAAGGAAATGTGGGAGGGCCAAAAACTGCAGTTCCTCTAGTGGGGGCATCAAGGCTGACTTTAAAAGGGAGTTGATACCCATTGCTCAATTGTTTAAGCTGGCCACCCATATACCAATAGCTAGAGTCCTTGCTGCAGGGGCCTGGGTTTGTGTCTGTCCCAGACCATTTTCTGCATGTCATTTCCTACACTCACTATGCTTTTCTGTCTAGTCTCTGCACTGACCTGTCAAAATAAAAGAAAAGCTAAAAATGCCACCCTGAAAAAGGTAACTTGGGAGCCTTTGGCCTCTATGGACAGTTTCCCTCTTCACATTAACTCTAAGGCAGGTGACGTTCTTTATAACTCATCCACCTGGATACTGGAGTTAGCCCACTGTGATTGACAAGTGTCTCAGCACAGTCGGCTGGAGTCTGCCAGGCTTCACCTCCACTACCTCAAGTTATTAAACTGGTGTTCTCCTCCATGTTTGTAGCATTTTTAGTGAAACTTGTCCAAGAGGTTTGCTTCAGTTTTGATGAGTGGTGATTTCCAGCATTTTATTAGTGTTTTACTTCACACTAATTAGCAGGTGTCAGTGTCTGTGTTTTGCACATGTGAGTGTATGAATGCTAACCAAGCTTGCTAACATGAGCTGGTAAGTATATCACTCTCAGTCCAAATACTGCCACTTTTGGTTCCAAAAGTTGCTAAAAATTTAACTTTGAGGCTTTAAATTGGAGAACCCAAAACAAACAGGTGATGTCACACAGTTATTACAGTTTTGTATTTTCTAATTAGTTTTTATTGTTTGAAAATGCTTAGTTTTAGTTTAGTTTTTATTAGTTTCAGTGTTAGTTTTAGTTTTCCTAACTATAATATGAATGGTATTTGTCAGGGGAAGATTTAAGATAAGAAATTACAATACAAACACAACACTTTGTGAAGGCAGATGAGTCACAATCATGTAGACACCCTGAGTCTCAATGAACAGATGCACCAAAACCTCATCAGACAGGCTGTATGACCAAATTTAACCCAACAAAGACTAGAGCTAAGAACATTTCCTGTATATTTCTGTTTTATTTTAGTTTCCTAAGCCCACAATGTTGTTTTAGTTAGTTTTGATCTTTCTTTCAGTTAACTAAAATAATTCTTATGTAGTTTTAGTTTTTAATTTAGTTTTAGTTACCTATAATAACCTCGATGTCACATTGAATACCTCTGTGTTTTATAGCAGGAGCACACTGAATCATATTTAACTTCATTTATACAAAGGGAATGATTTTAGCCGACCTTGATTAGTGGACAGGAGGTGACAGATTTCAGCTGGATATGTATAACAGTACAAAGTTATGGTATTTGCCTTGTGCTTCAGTGTCTTCTCTTAACACACACACACACACTCCAAGCATTATTTTAATGTATAAAATTGATTAATAATCAGTGTTGGGTGTCATACTTGTTACTTATAAATGTTTAAATTTACTCTGATATATATTTTTTTCATTTGTTGCCAAACCAAAGTACAGATGAAACATTGGTTGCAACTTTTTTACTCTCTGTAACTAAAAAGAACTTGATGCAGAAATTCACATTTTTGTTCCCTCCATCTCACGCAAGGTTAAATTTAATAGTTTAATATAATTTCAAACAAAGAGGGAGTGGCCCTGTAATGTAGTGGTTTATACATTTGGTGGGGACACAAGCCCCTCTCACTGTGGAGGGTTATGTCAGGAAGGGCGTACAACCTCTGCCAAATTACCAATGCGGAATAATCCGCTGTGGTGACCCCTTGGGGAGAATACAAGGGAGCAGCTGAAGATGCATTTAATTTCAAACACAGAGAAGGAAGATGGCTCTTGACAAGTCATTTCCTTCTGCTTTCTGTGTGACTATAGATATAACGCTACAGAATCAATGCTGACGTATTCATCCAAGAAATACCACCCAACATTTAACAGACAAGATAGCTTTAAAACAATCAGATGTGCCATTATTTACACAACTAATATTCTAATCATTTTAACTGTACCAGTACCGTTGTAATCATCATTAAAGTCAACATCTGCAGTTCAGACCATATCATCCTTTAAGTTGAGAAGCTTTTGTTATTTTTGCAATTAAATTAAAGCTGTGTGCTTGTGCTCTTTTGAAACAGAATTTGGTTTTCATTTGTGGTGTTGGTTCAGTGTCACCTGTAGCGTAGTAGTTTGCCTTACAACCGAAAGATCCCTGGTTCGATTCCAGGTGGGGATACAAGCTTCTCTTACCATGAAGAGTTGTTTCAGGAAGGGCATGTGGCGTATGAGCTCTGCTGCATTACCAGTGTGGATTTATCCACTGTGGCAACCCCTTGGTGGGGAACACAAGGGAGCAGCTGAAAAATAAATTTTGTTTGGTGTTGGTTCACTGCCCTGAGAAAACACTAGAGGGCAGCATAAGCTAAAGCAACGAAGACACTGGGACTCACTAAAGGCCTTGCCAACCGTTACTACTGAAACATTTCATTTAACTAAGTTGAACACTGAAGTAGTTGGTGAGCAGTTAAAACAAACACTTAGAAAACTTAAAAGTTACAGTTAAAGATTTTGTACCTTTTAAAATGTGACTTTTGAATGTCACAGGCATCAAAATAAATACTTTTGTGTCTTTATTCACTTTAAACCTGTAGATAGTTAAAAAGATAGTACTGGCAAGCAACCACCAAATGTATACAGATCATACTGTTTCTTTTCTGTAAAAGCGTGTTCATAGCAGCTTCAGTTTCTCTTGCTGTTTTGGCCTAAAAGAGAACTCTAATATCTATTGATTCTGAAAGAAAACATTCAGCCTGTCTCCTTGCTGATGCTTTCTGCTTTGGTCAATACTGCGAAAATTAGGTTAGATAAAGGTCAAGCTGGTTGTGTCGTGTATTAAGAGGAAAATCTTCCTCTTGTCGACAGAATGGTCAAAACAGACGCTTTAATTTTGATTTCAAAGGTCAAGAAAAAAGGTTAAAGTGACTTATTTTGACTTTTGCTGGCTAATCTAAAACAAACTTTGTCATAAGAGAATTACATTTCTCATAATGTATTCATGTGTTCATGCTTTAAGTTTTTAAGTATATGATTTATACTCGTCCTTAAAAGTTAGGTTTAAAGATTTAATAAATATTTGAATTATATTTGTGTTGTTGGTTGTAGGATGATGTGGGCAGCTGGAGCCGTTGCTGCAATGTCCAGCATCACTTTCCCCGCCATCAGCGCCATTGTGTCCCGCAATGCAGACCCTGATCAGCAAGGTAAGTGTCTCAAATGTTTGTCTAGCATATACATATTTGTAGGGCTTCATAGATGCACAAAAGCAAGCCTGTTTCCAGATACCACACTACAAAAATACTTGTTCAGTATTTCAAACTGAAAGAAATGAAAAATGTTTGTGGTATTTTGTACACTGTATTTGTTTTTTATTTTGATCTTAACGAACAACAGCTACATGGTAACTTTGCTCAATAATATTCAAACACAAGGTGTGGTCTGAAAGTTACAGGAATGGGCCCATAAAAAAACTAATTTAAATTTGATTGATCTCCCTTTCAAGATCATCTTCTCTTGCACCTCCAAGCCACTTTTAGAAAGGATGCTATATTGAGATCTTTACAGTCGGGCTTCAGTGCATGCTGGATCTTTTCAACTGTGTCAAAATAGCCTTTCAGATTTATTTCTAATCTTGGGATGTGGGCGAAGTTGCAAGGAAGCAAATCTGGCAGGTGGTGTGCACAGACACCAGTTCAGTTTGTTTCCACAGAATGTTCTCACTTACTCCTCAGGCTGTTACAGTAGAGCTCTGCATTTTACCCTGGGGGATGAATTCACAGTATGTGAGCCTGGTCTCACTCCTCGCCTGAGGCACTGGACACTGGTCTTTGCTCAGTGGTAGCTGGAGGCTTGGCTCCCATCACAGGTGCTGATCCTCCACATGAAATTATAGTCTCTTGAAAAGAGTCTCTGCAAAAGTTGGAGGTTCATGATCAAACCAGAGCACACAGTGAAAGCAGTCAGAAGAAGACTTCCAGGAAGCAAGAGAAGACTATCTTGATGGGGAAATTTAAAATGAGTAAGGCCTTGAATTTTTGGATGGACAGATTTGCATATCTGTTCAGTCACACCTTGGATTATTTGAATCATCACGTGTCCACTCACATAAACATAAAGAAACTGAGGAAGCCTTCAGTGCCGTGTTACGGAATGGTAAACTTAGTATTTGTTTCGTTAGAGGGTTATCTGTGCTCAAGCTTTGCACACTCACACAGTGCCTGGTCTGTGGTACATTTCCCATGATGTTTCCCAGCAGAAAGTGGCATTATATTAACTTAAAGAAGTTTTAATATTGTGGCTGGTGTGTGTGTGTGTGTGTATATATGTATTTATTCACCAGTTAGAAATCTGAAACTTGTGTCCATTTAATTATTGATGTCTGCATTTGATAAATCTAATGAAGGTTTTCTTCGTGTGTGCCTAATATTTAGGTGTTGTCCAGGGGATGATTACTGGAATTCGGGGCCTTTGTAATGGTTTGGGTCCTGCTCTTTATGGATTTGTCTTCTACTTATTCCACGTGGAGCTGACTGACACAGACAGCTCTGAGAAAGGTGCCAAACTCAACATGGCCAACCCCACCGATGAGGTGAGCTTTATTGGCTGATGACATGAAAGCCGTCTGTAAACAGGTTTTGTATGCAGTCAGAATTTGACCAATATTTTGATGTATTCTTTTTAGAGTGCTATCATCCCAGGCCCTCCCTTCCTCTTTGGTGCTTGCTCAGTGCTGCTGTCTCTGCTGGTGGCCCTGTTCATCCCGGAGCACACGGGGCCCGGTATGAGGCCTGGTTCCTATAAGAAGCACAGCAACGGGGCACAGAGTCACTCTCATAGCCCGCAGGGCAGCGGAGCAGAGGGCAAGGAGCCACTGCTGGAGGACAGCAGTGTATAACCTCAGCTCAGGGGGGGCAGACTCCCTCGCTCCAACTTAAAATGCCCTGCACATATGGACAGAGATGCATATTTTACCACAGGGACACACGTGCACCTCAGGCACACATCAGACTTGAGTGCCATGAAGTGGTGTTTGTGTCTGTTTTGCTTTCCACAGCACAAAAGTGGGCACTCCTTCCTTAGCAGCCCTTTTCTTTGTGATACCTGGGTTATTGTGAGGACTCTACAAAGACCCTGTATGATGAGAATGTGTTGAATATTTTCAGGGCTGCAGTGGATGAGGGAGTGTGTGTGTGTGTGTGTGTGTGTGTGTGTGTGTGTGTGTGTGTGTGTGTGTGTGTGTGAGAGAGTGTGAGAGTGACTTGGCTGAGCTGGACTCCAAATTTTTGGTTTCTGTAACAGTGGAGCACACAACAGCTTGTCCCCCTCCTGGTGCAAAACAGAACTGAAGTGACTTTGGTTTAAAGTGTGAGTGGGGCATATCTCGTATGTTACTAAATCCCTGTGTGACTCTTGATATTCCTCTTTAGTTAGTCAAGCTGCAACTTTTTGTCCAGCGAGAGCGTAACAAACAGTTGAGCACTTGTGTCATGCCCTTTCACAACTAACTTCTGTTCTGATGCTTGTCTCTGTGACTGCAGCTCTGTTTAAGCATCCAAGAAGGGAACACAGTTCTTCCTCTGTGCAGACAACAGGGAAGCACTGCAACTGTTAACCTGTGAAAAGGAGCCTGCAAACCAGTATTGGAGAGGCGCTGCCTAATTGCAGTCAGGATGGTCAACCAGTTCCGATTTAAAAAGCTTTGTTAGGACCAGATTTTGTTCAAATATCACACTTCTTACAGAGAGAAGTGTAGAAGAGACCACTTTAATAGCTCAAATGGTTTTTCAATGTTTACTTACCATTCTCTAGATTCATAGTATGGTTTGGGTTGTATATTTTTCTCTGTTCAAACTGAAGGCTAGTTGTGCTTCAAGTTTTTATTCAAGAATCAAATGTTGCCTTGAAGTGACTTAAGATAAATATATATAGAGACATTACGTAACCTGTATGAAGACCAAGGTCTGAGAAGGCTCTGTAATCTTGCGCTATTGCTCCCATCGGAGCCGTTACACACTTTTTATTCCTTTGTATTCATGCCCTTCCTGTTGCTTTGTTTCCTGACATTAATCACCATCATGATTAAGGCTTACAGAACCATTACTTTATTTTAAAAAGCCTCTGGACCATTTGGGAGCTGGAGCGTTGCTATCAGCACGTCAGTGTTGGCACTGACTGTTAATAGGGAGTCTTTGAATTGATATCATTAGGTTCAACTGAATATCAGTCATGCTGCTGTAGTAGAACATACAAAGGTATATAAGTGTGATGTATTGTGGTGGATAAAGATTTCTAAAGTTGCAATTGGATAAGAATCATGATTTTTTTTCCTATAATCCCTGACATACAGATAGAGGCACAGGACTCTTCCCAAAATATATGTCTGTCATGAAGCACCTCATGGACCTGTCTGGTAACCTGGGTTTAGACTATGTAGATGCCAACCTGTGTCACCTAAGGGAGTGAAACTAAGAGCAGCAGTGGATTAGATGAGTGGAAATGTTGAGGTCAAATCTGAAGGTTATGATGGGGTTCAGAATATTGTGAAAACTGTAGTGATCTCAATATTATATTAGTAAAAACAGTCCACTTCATACATTTAACAATCTGGAAACCCTCCATCTATTTCCTTCTGCTTATCCAATTCAGGGTCACTGGGGGAGCTAGAGCCCATCCCAACTGTCATAGGGTGTCAGGCGGGGTACACTGTGGACAGGTCGCCAGTCTATTTCAGGGATAATAGAAGAAGACAGACAACCCTTCACACACTCAGCCAATTTAGAATCACTGATTAACCCAACCCTGCATGTCTTTCTATTGTGGGAGGAAGCTGGAGTACCCAGGGAAAGCCCAGGCAGGCACAGGAAGAATTTGCAAACACACAGAAAGGCCCCAGTAATTTAGAACCCAGGACCTTCTTGCTGTGAGGCAACAGTGCTAACCAACGCACTACATTTTTGCCCACTGGAAACCCTAAAAACCCTGAAATGTCAAGTGTCTCGGGTCTATCTGCACGTCCGCTGCTGTTATTTGTTTCCTGTCAGTAGGTGGCACAGTCTGGACTATGCATGCCTGTAACTGCTGGGGCCATGCCTGCTTTTGATTATTTCCATCAGTGGCACTGTGTTCCCTTCATTCACATACTGTGTTGGCACTTGGCAAGTTGTAACTTTGAAAAGTTAATTTAAAAATGCCTCTAGTAGCTACAGTGGGTTTCATGCTGTTTAACATGTTTATGAACTGAAACGTGTGTCACATATCCAGTGCCATATTTTCTTGGTTGCTTTTTTTTGTACTGTGTGTGTGACTTTGCACTTGTGTGATTTGAGTGTTTCTTTTTAATTTGTTTTGTTTTCTCACGTCTTAATTTCTTTGACTGAAGATTTGAGTTTTAATGCTATTTTTTTATAGCTTTTTAAAACTTTGGTCATTTTTCAAGATTAGATGGTAAGTTATGGAATGTCCTCCTATCTTTTTTTCAGCCTTGGTCTTCATTTAATAACAAGCATTTCACAGTGGTTTGTTAAGCTTATTTTTCCCAGATTTCTCAGTAGATCACAAGTCACTAAATGTTCCAAATCAAGCTACTTGTTGACCACACCATACCATCAATGATTTGACTTGATCAGTCATAGATTTTATCATTTCAGAGGGGATGTTGCCACACACAAGGCCATTAGTGTTGATTTAAATTTTTTTATTTATTGTTTAATGGACCAACACTGAACACACAAAATCAGATCCTACATAAATTGGTAAGATTCTGCACCAGCCCCCATGTGCACACATACAGCCTCCAAGCAGTTGACTGTAAATGTACAAAAATCACCTGTACGTACTGCAAATGTATATATTTATTCCTCAAGGAGATGGCAACCTCTTGGTCTATTTGGTTGTATGGTGCAATTATTATTATTATTATTATTATTATAATTATATATTTCTGAAGACTTACCTGCTAGCCACTCCTGTTTTTAGTACAATGTGGTTTGTGGCCTGAACCCCCCTCTCTGTGTGCCTAAAATTAGCCAAGAAATGAGTATGGCAACGTAAGTGAAACGGTGGTTGTTATGTAAATATGGGAAACTAATGACAAACTATTTATTAAAGGTTTATTGTACAATGAAGCATTTCAGTTTGCCTCTGGTTTCTGAGTGAATGACATGGGTGTGAGACATGAAATCCTGGTTATTTAGCCATTGGGGTGCATCTGAACAGCAATAATATTTGGGCTTTGCTGGCATGTTGTGTTTAAGAGATCCTACAATTGATGGCTGCTAAATCCTAGTAAAGTTCACTATAAACAGGTTAACATTCCTGTTGACTTTCACTCACTGTTAATGTTACTGCCCCCTTTTTATTTAATGCTCTGACTTAGTTGGTTGTTTATGTAAACCTTAAGCTTAATGGTAGTACTACACATTGTGTAGACTCCTGCATTGACATGGGCTTATTTACTGTGTATGGCTTGTGGATTTTTTTTTTTAATTTGAACTACATGGAGTCACATCTGGCCGAAATCTTAAGTCTTTCCCCTGAACAAGGGTGAGCTTGAGGTGAGAAGTATCTCAAAATTTGTGTTTAATCCAATAAATGATACAATACATGGGTGACAGTATCACTGAATTCAGGTATATAAAATTAAACCATACAATTTGCCTTTGCAAACATTTGTGAAAGAATGGGTCATTCTGAAGAGCTTACTGTATTTGCGTGGTACTGTAATAGGATGCCACCGTTGCAACAAGTCAGTTGGTGAAACTTTATCAGTCTTAGATATTCTATATATCAAATGTGAGTGGTATTATTGCAGAGTGGAAGCTTTTAGGAAACACAGTACCTCAGCTGCAAAGTGGCTGTCCATGTGAAGTTGCAGAGCGGGGTTGGTGAGTGCTGAGGTACATAGCTCTGCTGGCTTAATAATTGTAGGGTTCCAGACCTCCTCTGGCATTAACATCAGCACAAAACTGTGCACCAGAAGCTTTATGGAATAGATTTCCATGGTTGAGGAGCCAACCTGCAAGTCTTCTCCAAGCTCAATGTCAAGTGCAATGCCAAGCCAGGAGAAGGTTACCTACCTAACTGCATTGTACTGACTGCTAAGTTTGGAGGGCTAATGCTATGGGGTTGGCCTGGGCCTCTTAGTTTCAATGAACAGAAATATTAATGCTTCAACTTACCAAGACATTTTGGACAATTCTATACTTCCAACTTTGTGAGAACAATCTGGGGAAGGGCCTTTTCAGTTCCAGCATGACTGCACCAACTGTTGGAGTTGAGTGTTGAAGAACTTGACTGGCCTACACAGCTCTGATCTCAACCCCACTGAATACCTTTGGGATAAACTGGAGTGGAGATTGAAAGCCAGGCCCTCTTATCCAGGATCAGTGTCTGACTTCACAAACACTCTACTGGATGAATGGGCAAACATTTCCACAGACGCACTCAAAAATCTTGTAGCAAGTGTTCCAATTATGGTGGAAGCTGTTAGAGTTGCAAAGGGGGCATTATTGCCCTATTAATGCCTATCGATGTGAGATTGGATGTCATAAAAGCTCCTGTTGGTGTAATGTGTAGGTGGCCCAATACTTTTATTCCTACAGTGTACCACACAACAATTCATTTTTAATATGAAATGCCATAACTTCATTTTAGGGCATTACATGTGTCATAATTCATGGGCTGTTTAGTTATGAATGTATCACAATTGACAGCTAATAACTTTTCCAATGTTCCTTCAAAATACTCAGTGTGTTTAAATATCCCCCCCACATCATTAAACCATCACCACCAGCCTGAACTGTTGATAGAAGGCAGGATGGATCTGTGCTTTCATGGTGATTACGCCAATTCTAACCCAACCATCTGAATGTGGCAACAGAAGTTGAGACCCGTCAGACCAGGTAACATTTTTCTGATCTTGTATTGCCCAATTTTGTTGAGCTTTTGTGAAATGTGGCCTTTGTTTCCTGTTCTTAGCTAACAGGAGTGGGACCAAGTGTGGTCTTCTACTGCTGTAGCCCATGCTTCAAGGTTTGAGATGTTACGCTTTCAGAAGTGCTCTTTTGCATACCTTGGTTGGTTATTTAAGATACTGTTGCCTTTCTATCAACCCAAAGTAGTCTGGTCATTCTCTTCTGACCTCTGGCATCAACAAGGCATTTTGTTTCGAAATGGGGAAAAAATTCAGCAAAGACCTGACACAGCACCTGAAAAATGCATCTGGTTCCTCAGTTGATCCATCTACTGTTCATTAAAGTCTCATCAGAAATTATCTCTATGGAAGGGTGGCTGCCAAGAAGCCATTCTTAAGTAAGGGAACCAGGGAGAAAAGGCTAAAGTAGTCCACATTATTCAAGAACTGGACTGAAAATCAGTGGCAACAGGTCTTATGGAGCAGTGAATCCAAATTTGACATTTTTGGTTCAACTCATCAATATGTACAGAGGAGCTAAGGGGAGAGGTGCAACTGTGAGTGTCTACAGCCATCTGTAAATAACAGTGGATTCTCTGTCATGATTTGGGGTTGTATTTTAGCCAGAAATAATGGGGATCTTGTCAAAAGTGATGGAATTATGAACCTAGTAAAGTACCTTCAGATTTTGATCCAGCATGCAATGCCATCTAGAAAGAATCTGATTGGCGATGATCTCATGATGACAATGATCCCAAACACAATACCAATGTAGTAAAAACCCACCTGGATAGAAGGACACACAAAGGAACACTATTAATCATGGACTGGCCTCCCCTGAGCCCTGACCTCAGTGTTATTGAAGCAGTGAAGGATCATCTTGACAGAGAACAAAAGGCAGCCAGCTTTGGAATGTCCTTCTAGAAGCCTGGAGAACTGTTCCCGAAGACTACTTAAAGAAATTACATACTTTGGAAAAGCTAATGCTGGAACTATTTTTTTGTAATTCGTCCCTGCCATTGTTAAGAGGAGAATCTTAGGGCATAGCTTCCCATTACTCTTTACACATGCTGGCATGTTCCTATTAGCTGTTTTTCATCACTTTTGCTCTTGGATTGGAAAGCTGACAAACAGTGATAACTTGTCAGTCAGGAGACATTTTCACCTTTACATTTACAGAGAACTATTTCCATGTCTGTGCAGTGTGCTGCACCAATATTTCCTTGTGTCTGCAGGAATATGATGATGTCTGCAAAAGTGTCCAAGTGGAGCAGCAGGTGTTATGTGGTCTTAACCTGGGATAAAAGAGATAATAATAAGACTCTTAACCATAATCCATGCCCATTGTTTCCTGACGAGGCCTCTAACAGCACTGGGTGTTGCGGTTGATTTGGTTATGATGGCCTCATCAGGAAAATGGGGTCTTTTATTGAGCGCTGATAATCACAGACTACTGAATATAACATGGCATGCAGGCTTCTGTAAACCAGTGTTTAGTGTAAGAAACAAAACCACCTTGCTGTTGTTTTATAATGCACAATGGTTTTTGTTTGGTGTGAAACCTTTTTGAACCACTTTTGTCACTAAAAAGAAGACTAACTTTGCAGCCTCCAGTTCTGGTAGCTACACAACACGTCAGCAAATGGCAGGTTCCATCATTCTGGGAATTAGGGGCACATAGCCTTGTTAGGATTAACAGCTCTCTGGCAGGGAAAGGATTGGGCATGTTTTAATGAGCAACTTTACTGAGTGCTTCAGAAAAGCTACTCAGATGACTTCCAAAGCGTAAGTGTGAGTGCAGGAGCCCCTCTAGTGTTTCCCTGTGGTTTGTTTGTGCTCATGTTGTGGATGAAAAGGGGCCATGTGACTGTTTGGAGGAGCTGCTGGAATGCATTGTGATGCAGAGTAGCTGTCATTTCACATTTACTTTTCAGGCTTTTGTTAGATGGGTGAGAGTGGAAGCATACTTATATGTTTGAAAACAGGCTCCCTGCTCTTGGCTGGAGGCCATACAGAGTCCGCAGCACCCTTGCCATAAATGTGAGTGTCCACTAACCTCAGAGAAACAGTGCACCCATCATGCCTTTGCAAACACTGGAAGGAAGACAGCTTTCTTTAGAGCTGTTACACATCAGACCTGAGCATGGACTAGGAAGGGGAAGTGGGCCCAGTGGTAGATGTCCCACTCACGCACAGCAGCATTTTTCCTTCAGCAAAGAAGTGTAGCATGCTGGCGTCTAGGAAGAGCACTGGGATGAATCATGTGTGAACTTTATTGTTCCCTCCAGTCAAGCACTTGTGTGTGAACCTAGGGGTTTTACTAACCTCAGCCACAATGCCTGCTTTCCGTGTTCTATAAGCAGACCACCACATTATGTTTTCTGATATGACTTTCTGACATGATTTCCCCCCCTGGGATTAATAAAATATTCTGATTCTGATGACTTATCGGGAATTGTTGACAACTGACTTGGAGATAAGTGTGGGAGTGGATACTGACTTTTTCAACATCACAACTTTGACTTTTTCCACCAAGTCCATACTTAAAAATATACATATATAATCAACCTTATACTTTGTATTTTCATCACAGAAACTGTATTTCCACCACCTTTTACAGATAGCATGAAGTAGAAAAACTAAGACATTAAGAGACTGAGTCAGCCTTATCATTCTGAACCCTGACCCTGTTGTTTTTGCTGTCACATTCAAACAGGGTGTTACCAACATAACCATATGTTGGAATAAGGTAAAGTGGCAGATAGTGCAGCTTCAGCTTTTATGTAACAGCACTTTAATCCCTCCCAGCATGAGCTGATCATTTCAGACAGATTTATGTCATTACTGAGAGAGAGAGAGAGAGAGACAGCATACACCGACGCACCTGTGCTGTGACTGACAGCTTAAATTACCACATTGGTGGCTTTTGCATTGGTGAGGCTTTTAATCACAAATTATGTCTGTTGTATTGCACCCTGCTGTTATGCAGGACATAATAAGCTATATTAAATTGCTATATTAAACAAAGTACCTTCAGCTGAACTTCCCCACCACAATGTAAAACCCTACTTAAACCAAATAAAATGGACCAATTATGCTTTTCCTTACTTTTTGACATATATACAATGGCCAGTTTTTTAAATGAAGAGGTCAGGTCAATTCCTGTGAGCCAAATGATCAGATTTATTTGTACAAAACCATTCAGACGCAAGGCAATTCACTGGGGCATAAAAGGAAAAAAACACAATTCGTCAGAATTGGGGTAAAAATTATAATCAAGATCAATAAAAATGGATAAACGTGGAGGTTGCAGATGAGATTTTATTGGCACACCATTTCAAATGTCTGGATTCAGACTGTGCGAAATAAATAAATACAGGATTCTGGTGTATTTTTTAATTAATCCCAGGGAGGAAATTGCATGAGTTTTAAATGCACCATTAATATATATGTAATATATATGGATATAACTGCTCAGTTTCTGGTAGTTTTTTGTACTCTTGGGTCTATATGATGCCATAGGATATCTCTAGTATGGTCATCTCAACCTTAGACTCAGGGTATGAGCACAGAAGCTCCACCTACCTGCAGTTTAACTGTCTCTGAGTCTCAGTCAGAAGAAAGCTGGGCTTAAAGGGAGAGGATTAAGTGAACGGCTGCACCAATGAGAATCTAAATAAGTATAAATATGGGTAAATCATTCTAAACTAAGCTAGTAGAATTCAAGAATAAAATATGGAGGTGAAATGAGCCTTGTTTCATTTAATACTCGGACATGGTGAAAATCTTCATTAATCAGTCACTCATGATGAATGACTGATCATTTAATGAGCAGATAGAGGAGAGCCTGGAGAGGTGGAGGTATATACTGCTGAAAAGAGGAATGAAAATCAGTAGAAGTGAGACAAAATACATGTGTGTAAATAAAAGAGAGAAAGGTGCAATGGTGAAGATGGCAGGAGTAGAGGTGGTGAAGGAGGATGAGTCTAAACACCTGGGGTCAACCATCCAAAGCAATGGACAGTGCACAACAGAAGTGAAGAGAGTGCAGGCAGGGTGGAGTGGGTGGAGACGAGTGTCAGGGGTGCTTTATAACAGAAGAATAGCAGCAAGAGTGAAAGGGAAGGTTTACAAGACTGTAATGGGACCTGCAGATGGTGGCACTGACAAAAAGACAGGAGGTGGAGCTGGCAGAATTGAAGATGTTGAGACTTTTGCTGGGAGTGACCAGAATGGACAGAATTAGAAATCAGTACATCAGAGGGACAGCTCAGGTTGAGCAGTTTGAAGATAAAGTCAGAGAGACAAGACTGAGATGGGTTGGACATGTGCAGAGGAGGAATAGTAGATATACTGGACAAAAGATGCTGTAGATGGAGCTGCCAGGCAGGAGGAAAAGACCACAGAGAAGGTTCGTGGATGTAGTGAAGGAGGACGTTCAGAGGGTTGGTGTGACAGACGATCCGCTGTGACGACCCTGAGAGGAATTAACCAAAAGAAGTCTTTTAATAAAACTTTTGTGTTTTTATCATCTGGCACTAAACACAAATTTATGATACACTGAAATCAGTGGCTTTACTAATTGATGATATACAGGAGACACTGTGTGTATACAGTAAAGAATTCATTTTTGTGTTTTTTTCATTAAAAAGTGTCATTATGTAAATAAACTTGCATTTACTAATTAAACTTCTGAATAATGAAATCATTAATGTCAAGAATTAGGTTAGTTTAAAGATTCAATCAACCGAAGGTGGAAATATACTAATATACCATATTTTTATTTAGTTTTATGTAGATTAATAAAAATCAAAAACAAGAGAGATCACAACTTAAAAAAAACACACAGGAAGCAAAACAAAATGGTAAACAAACAAAGCACCAGGTTGACATGATTATATTTTAATTACTTGAGTTGGCTCTAGTCAGTTCCAATGATATTAATTAGGAAAAAAAAATTCCAGTCTACAGGGTTTCACAGCATCCAAGACTGGTTACCACATCTTAATAAATCCCTTGACATTATCATGAGTGCCCTATTCTCTGTATGGTAACTGTTTACTGTATAATTTAGTCAGATGCTGCAGTCCCCGAAACTCACTGTGAATAATCTGCCCATCACTAATCAGAAGTCAGACAAAAAATGCATGCATGCATGCTTCTCCAGATAATCAAATAGTTGGTAATCCCAAACACATAAACAAAGAGTGAATGGAACACCAATCTGTGCTTGATAAGTGTATAAATAGAAAACTACAACTTTCTTTTTGTTTCTCCTCGTTAGGCCACAACACTTTAATTGTCCTTACAAAGTGTATTTATTTTAGCTAATTATTTAATCACGATAAGTTATATTGTTTATATTATTGTAAAAAGAGACTTAAGTACCCAGATTGTGTTTATTTTATTATTTTAATTGTGTTATTTGTCTTTTGCCATTTACATTCTTAGAGCCAATCAGCAGCCTTTTTGAAGCATGTGCCAAATTCACAGTCCTTTCCAGGAATCCGTGTTTGCTTATTGTTTGCTTTCCGGGACTGATTTCCAGACAATGAAAGCCTGTGAAAGCAATGTTTTTCGACAGTCAACACGTAAATATCGGATGTTACAGTTTCCTTAAAGGACACTGCAAAGGAAGAATTCCTGCCACAACTGGGATTACTGCACAACAGGACAAGTCAGTTTGATAGGAAATGCGGTGGTGGGGAGTTTTTCTAAGGGTCTTAGCAAAATTATTTTCAGCCTCAAGAAAAACCATTGGAATAAATTTATCCGAACGTGTGTGTTTTGTAAAATGGTAACTAATGATATAAGATAGTGAATATTATTTGCTGCTCAAAAAAATTAAAGGATCACTTTAAAAACACATCAGATCTCAATGGGAAAAAATATTGTGCTGGATATCTACAATGATAGAAAAAAAAAACTAGTCCTGTCTCTGTCACATGTCATATGTTTACATGTTTATATGTTGCACCAGGTCCTGGAGAAACACTATTTCATTTCACTATGTTCTGCGTCAGCTATATGTGGTTTAAATGACAATAAAGCTCTCTTGAATCTTGAATATGGGCTGGGTAATATGTTAGGAATAAAAGGATGCAGCATTTTTTGATTAAAATGAAAATTGTCAGCCTACAAAGGGTTAGGGTAGGGAATTCAAATTCAAAGACACCCCAAAAATAAAAGTGAAAAGTCAATTTCGCTGAAATTTCAATGCAGCAGCTCAAAATAGTACTCAGTAGTTTGCATGACCCCATGTACTTATATGCATACCTGACAATGCTTCTCATGAGACAATGGAGGGCATCCTGGCGGATCTCCTCCCAGATCTGGACCAGGGCATCACTGAGCTTCTGGACAGTCTGAGGTGCAACCTGCCAGCACCAAATGGACCGAAACATAATGTCCAGGAGGTGTTCTATTGGATTTAGGTCAGGCGACAGTGGGGGGCAGTCAGTGGTATCAGGAACTGCCAGCATACTCTTGCCACATTAGGCCGAGCATTGTCATGCATCAGGAGGAACCCAGGACCCACTGCACCAAAGCAGGGTCTTACAATGGATTCAAGGATTTCATCCAGTTACCTAATGGCAGTCAGGGTGCTGTTGCTTAGCCTGTAAAGGTCTGTGTGTCCCTCCATGGATTTACCTCCCCAGACTATCACTGACCCACCACCAAACTGGTCATGCTACATGGTCATGGTACAGGCAGCATACCGTTCTCCACAGCTTCCCTAGACCCTTTCACGTCTGTCACATGTGCTCAGGGTGAACCTGTGCTGATCTGTGAAAAGCACAGGGTGGACCTGCCAATTTTGATATTCTATGGAAAATGCCAATCGAGCTCCTTGGTGCCAGGCAGTGAGCACAGGGACCACTAGAGGACGGCAGGCCCTCAGGCCACCCTGTTTCTGATTGTTTGTCCAGAGCCCCCCTGGAAGTCATTTTGTAGGGCTCTGTCAGTGTTTATCCTGTTCCTCCTTGCACAAAGGAGTAGATACCAGTCCTGCTGATGGATTAAGGACCTTCCCACGGCCCTGTCTAGTTCACTAGAGTAACTGCCTGTCTCCTGGAATCTCCTCCATGCTCCATGCCATGAGACTGTGCTAGGACAGTAAACTTTCTGGCAATGGCACATATTGATATACCATCCTGGAGGAGCTGACTACCTCTGCAACTTCTGCAGGGTCAAGGTATCGTCTCATGCTACCAGAAGTGACACTGACCATAGCCAAATGAAAAAACTAGTGAAAAAACAGTCAGAAAAGATGATGAGGGAAAAAATGTCAGTGGTGTTGATTTCATTAACACCTAAGCAGCTAAAACTCATTAACAACCCCCTCTGCTACTGAACAGACCAGATCAATATCCCAGAAGTTTAACTGACTTGATGCTATACTCTGATTAAAAAAGTATTCCTTTATTTTATTTTAATTTTTTGAGCAGTATATTTTGATGAATTGAGTGGAGTTGTAGTTACAACTAAGTTTTAGATTTTCTTTTTCTGCTGTCTTTGTGTCATGGTTAAGCCCAGAAGGAAGGCCTCAGGATGTGGAGCACAGTTCCAATAAAATACAGAATCTTTAATAAGTGACTCTATATATATATATATATATATATATATATACACACACACACACACACACACACACAGAGAGAGAGAGTGCAAAGGTGTATAGTGGGAAGGTGCTGTGCAGGTGAGGTGTCTCTCTCAAAAGTGCATTATCCTAGGTGTCCTAGTTTTCCAGAGTGGAGGAAATCTAATGTGATCCAGCCAGAGTTCCTACAGAACAGAGAAATGCAAAAGGTCAAAAACTGGTGACAAGTCCCTCAGCAGACCTTACTGCTCTATACTAGTGAATGATACAGCGATGAATGGAAGCCTAAAGCCTGCTTAAGTACACCAGTACCGAAACAGGTTAACAGGGAACAGGTGTGCGGGGACAGATCAGGCAGGACACACCCACTCCTGTAATCAAGCGCAATTAATACCAGGCAAACACACCAGACAGAGAGGAGAGAGAGAGATAGAGGAGGGTCTGGACATGGCGGACAGGGGACCATGACACCTTGTTTTATATTACAGCCATTGACTTCTATTAATTTTTGAGCAGTGTTAAAATAATTTTAAAGATTTTTGACACTTTCTTGGTCACTGCCTTTTAGCCTGTTTGATAATTCTTGCATGTAAATGGACTTTAAAAAGACTTGTTGTTTACAGCTCTCTGCTAATGGATTTTCAGAACCCTCAGAAAGGAACGGAGACTGCTGGATGCTTCTGACAAACATATTCAAATGTTTAAATGGGTTTCTTGTACTTTAAAGTTTCTATTTCATATAATTTAAATCACTTTAAAAGACATACTGATACCAGAGAAATGTTCTCAAAACTTTTGAATTTTAAGTTATTTTTAATTTATTTATAACTATTCAGTCATACTTTAAATTATTCTATAATATAGTTATATACACTATATGGGCAAAATTATTGGGCCACCTACACATAACCCCAACAGGAGATTTTATGACATCCCATTCTAAATCCATAGGCATTAATATCGACTTGGTCCCACTTTGCAGCTTTAGGAGCTTCCACTCTAATGGGAAGGCTTTCTATCTTTTTTATTTTTATGCAAGTTGCCCAACACAAGGCCCGAAAGGCCACTCAAAAGGTGAGGGCTAAAAGTAGTGAAAGAGAAGAACTGCAGTGTAAGAGCATAGGAGGCGGTGAGGCGGTGCGTGGAAAGAAACTAGAAGAGTATCTCACAGTATTGGCTTTAGGAACAGAGACTGCATATGGATGCAAACGAGCAGAGACAAGATTTTGGAGTGTGCCTGTGGGAATTTTTGCCCATTCATATAGAAAAGCATTTGTGAGGTCAGACACTGAAGCTGGATGAGAGGGCCTGGCTCCCAATTTCTGTTCTAGTCTATCCCAAAGCTGCTGATGCAGTTGAGATCAGGGCTCAGTGTGGGGCAGTCAAGTTCTTCAACACTAAGTCATCCAACCATGATCTTATGGACCTTGCTTTGTGCAGTGGGGCACAGTCATGCTAGAACAGAAAAGGGCCTTCCCCAAACTCTTCATATGAAGTCTGAAGCATAGAAGTGTCTGAAATGTCTCGGTAAGCTGAAGCATTAAGCAATTTCCCTTTACTGGAACTAAGGAGCCCAGGTCAACAACAGAAAAACAACCCCATAGCATTATCTGTCCTCCACTAAACTTAGTTGGCACAATGCAGTTAGGCAGGTAACATTCACCTGGCATTCACCAAATTCACTTATCCGTTAGATTACCAGATAGAGAAGCGTGATTCATCACTCCACAAAACACGTTTCCACCACTCTAGAGTCTAGTTGTAGTATCCTTCATTCCACTCTAACACTTAGCATTATGCTTGATGATGTAAAGTTTGTGTACAGTGGCTTGGCCACCAAAACCCATGTCATGAAGCTCCTGTCACACAGTTTGTGCTTATGTTAATGCCAAAGGAGGTGTGAAATGCTGCAGTTATTGAGCTAGCAGAGCATTGGCAACTTTTAATCACTAAGTTGCTAAGTGGATGAGTTGCTGCGGTTCCTAAAAGCTTCCATTTTTCCATAATACCATCACTTTTGACTGTGGAATATGTAGGAGGGAAGAAATTTCACCAACGGACTAGTTGAAACATTGGTATCCTATTACAGTATAATACTTTAATTCAGCAAATGTTTGTAAAGGCAGATAAATAAAGGCATGGTTAGGTGCTTTTTATACACCAATGGCCATGGGACTGTATGAAACACCTGAAATCAGGGGTTAAGAGATGTGGCCCAGTACTTTTGTCTATATAGTGTATTTCAATTGGTGAATGGTCATGTACTTTTAATCAGTTGGACTTTATATGCAGTATTTTTTCACAGTGATTTTTTTCTTTTTTTTAATTGTTTTTAAAACAAGCAAAATTTTCTTTTGTGACTTGTATTAAACTGGCAAAAACATGAAAAACCACTGCTTTGGTAGTTTAAGTGTCAGCACTCATTTCTAAATTCGATATCTGCCCTTAAAGCTTGTGGCTTCAGGTGGGGTATAAACACCACTCTATTAAAAGACAAGGTGCTGCTTTTCCTGGTTGACCTGAGCAGCCACCTTGACCCTGCTCTTTACCTGAAAGAGGTGAATAAACATTAAGGCACTGCAGCCATATTATGCATGGTATGCTGCTCCACTCTCACTAACCTGACCCCTGAGGTCAGACTAACGAGGTTTTCAGAGGTTCACAGTTAAAAAACAAACATTTTGTCCCAGTTGGTCAGCACTCCGATCAAGTGTTTGAGTCATTTTTTTAAATCTCAGCCTCAATAACACATCAATAGCTCTCACACATAATGACCCTAATCTGGTAAATAGAAGCAGAATAGGGTACATAATTGACGCTGGTCAAAATGGTTCAAAAACAGATGCACAGTAAGGAATTACTGGATGCACAACATAAAGATAATTTCGGTATATATATATATATATATATACATAATTTTTCTGTTTTATTGTTTTGAGGACATTTTATTCAGTTCAGTCTTATTTACTGTAAAGTTCTTACATTACTTCATAAAGTTACTAAAATCCCCAGATTTCCCCTGTCAATAAACTCAAATATAACATCCTTTTAGGAAATATCTTCTGCTGAGTATCCATTAGAATCACAAAAAAATGAAGAGTCTGGAAGATCTAAACTTGTCTCCCTGTGATATGAAAAGTTGTTATAGCCAAAAATAAAACAGAGGATAGCTCATGAATGGGAAGTGGAACATGGATTTATCCAGCTACTTGCTACAGCGTCTAATCTCATTAGGGCACCTCACTCCTATGGGCTGTGCACTCTCTGGGATTTAAAATTCACACTCGTGCAGTTCATTTCTATTTCATTTACAATTCTGCATGTTCCTGTATTGCAGTATAGTCCTGTCAAGGTACTTAATGGCAAGCTTTCTCTCTCTTTTGCCTGCTGAAAGGACAGTAGCACCTCTTGACCCCAGTGCTTCTGTTTTCATTTTGCCATTTCAGGCATGTTGTTGTGTGCATGCGACACTCAAAGTATACCTTTCATTACATTCTGTGGTAAATACCTCCTGTTTTCCTCATAAGTGGTCACTTTCTCACTGAATCAATGCCTCCATCAACAGGAGATGGTGTTGGTGGTCAAACCAACCAGCTTCATGCTTTACAGATAAATTTCAACCAGAGAGGATTTTTTTAGAGTGAACCAAGTATCTGTGAGTGACACAGCTGCCACAAAAATCCTGGAACAGCAACCCTGATTATTCCAGTAAGGTTTATTTTAGTTTGATAAACAGCAGGACATGATTATCTTTCACCAAACATGCTGCTGAGGTAGGATGTAAACAGGTAGTGAATTAGTGGTGATGATGGAGGATGGCATTGTGGTAAAAAATCAGCAAAAAACATGCCAGGAAGAACAGTCTCGGATATTTTCAGCCTGTGAGGGCTCAGCTGTGAATATGGTGTGAAAGACGTAACCCTAGTGTTTTTCCGAATGTGAGAACATAGCAGGATCAAAGGGATAATCAAGTTCTGTTTTTAAACAATGGTTGGATTGCAAAAAGATTTTCCTTCCTCATCTTTTTCCTTCAGTTTCTAAAATTAACTGAGAATCTTACTCTATTTCAAGCATTCACAAAGGAAACAGACAGTTAATTTCAGGAAGAAAATTAAGAGCAGGTTTTTAGATTAACAGTGTGTAATCTTGGATTAAATCGTAAGGAATAAAACAGCTAAATTAACAATGTACAAATCCCCGATGTGAGAGTTTTTTCATAATTTATACTCCAAGTTATTCTCATTAGCCAGGTTTAAATATTGTGTGAACATGAAAAGCTTAACGGAAAGACTGTATTACAAAATTTCTATGCTGACTTTTATATTATCTGAAAACATTTTAAGATAAAGAGCCGAAGTGCTCCCTTCAGTTCTTGTTAGGCATGAAACACTGATTATGTACAAAGTACATAAGTCCAAAAACCTAAATCATGTATTTAGCTGTGATGACGTACCCACTTCTTGATGTTTGAATGCTTGTTAAAAATACAGTTAGGTCCATACATTCTGGGACAATTACATGTTTTTTTAGTAATTTTGCCTCTGTACACCATCACAGTAGATATGAAATCAAACAGTCAAAATCTGATCAAAGTGCAGACTTTCTGCTTTAATTCAAGGGATTTGTTAAGACTTGCACTCACTGAATTACAGATATTTTTATACACAGCCCCCATTTTCAGATGCTCAAAAGTAATGGGACAAACTGACATAATTTTAAACATAAGGGTTGTTTTTAATATTTGAAAGAGAATCCTTTGAAGTCAATGACTGCCTAAAGTCTAAAACTCATGGACATCACCAAAATATCTTCCTTGAGATGTTCTGCCAGGCCTTTACTGCACCCACCTTCAGTTGCTGCTTGTTTGAGAGTCTCTCTGCCTTTAGTTTTTCTTTGGCAAGCATGAGCTATTAGGCTGAGATCAGGTGACTGACTTGGCCATTGAACAATATCCCATTTCTTTGCCTCTTGGGTTGCTTTTGCAGTATGCTTTGGATCATTATCTGTTTGCACTCTAAAATGCCATCCAATTTGTAATATTGTTGTATCTTGTTAACAATGACAATAAAGGTTTCTATGTTCTGTCTTCTACCTTTCAATCAGTTTTGCAGCAAATTAAAGTTTTAGAAACACCTAGAAAATAAAATTTAATGCTTACTAGAAAAGTCCTGAATTAATTTTCAAGCTCAAAAGTAATTCTATCAAACGTGATGGGCAGAGCGGAATTATTATTATTATTATTATTTGTTAGAATTTTTTTTTTTTTTTAAATCTGCATTTTAAAATCAAGTTCAATTTAATATAAAAAGATTTTTTTAAGATCTGTTGGTTTAAAGATTGTTTAAAATTATCACTTAAAATGTATAACTAATATTTGATTTTGTGTATTAGTACTAGTAGAAGTAATAAGAGGTGTAGCAGTAGTATTAATAGTTATTTCTTATTGATAAATAAACACATTTATAAATTAATAATAAAATTTTTAAGAAGACAATAGTGTTTTAGGTATTTACAGTATTTTCAGAATCAGAATACTTTATTAATTCCAGGGGGAAACTGTATTTTGTTACTGATGCTCAGCCATATTTAAATAAATAAAAATTTGAAAGGCAGTAGATATAAATATGAGAGGTAAGAAGTATTATAAGAAATTAAAAATAAGAAAATTTTACAATTATTTCCTCAATGAATGAAAAACATTTTGCTCTGTAAATATCCTAAAGTGTCCCTGATGATTGTTTTCAAGGTCACAAAAGCCCTAAACCTTAAAAAAAAAAAAAAAAATCACTTAAAGATTTATGGGAAGATTTTAATTAATTTTCCATCGATTAATTAGCTGATTATTTAAGTCTCAGTAATGTATTTATAGCACTTGGGTGACTGAAAGTTTAATTGTATGGTCATAAATCTATAGCAGTCTAACGCATTAAGTTCCTCACGCTGCAAATGACTTGCAGCAGTAACTGCGTTACTTTTTTAACGCGTTACAGCTGACAGTAGGATCAGTTTGTTGTGTAATCCAATAAGCTCCAGTCCGTATTTCCCCTCAAGCCTCTCTGACTCACTGGCAGGGTTTGTTTACTGGCGGAGGGGCTGGGAAGAAGGGGGGGGGGATCCTACAGGACCAGGGAGACTCTACAATCTACCTCTGTCTGTGGAAGAAGAAAAGAAAAAAATATAACTACAAACTCCATCAAACCTGCTTTCCTCTCGTCTAGATACACACTTGTTTTTGTGCCGCACCCACAGCCGTGCAAGAGCATGAGCACAACTTGGAGCATATGTTTTTTATCTTTTTTAAATTCCCAAACAAAAAAGGAGAGTGTTTGCTGCTGCTGCTGCGGAGTCTGAAGGTCTGTCAGGCTTTCAGAGCGGTGGTGGTGGTGGGGGGTCTCGGTAAAATATCTGCACGGACTGAGGAGGGAGAAAATTCACGGCTACAACACGAACATTGTGCTGTTTAGTGCTCGCCGTGGGACTTCACGGGATTTTTTAAAAAACACGAAAGACACGCAAACGTTACGCCACGCGTACCACAGCCATCGAGTGAGCAGCAAAGAGGTTCCAAAAATCCCTCTGAATAAATCAACGGTCGATTTTAATGAGATTTCAATGCATGCATTTTTTTTCTGTTCATGCGAATGAACTCAGTTGCAGCCAAGTGGGTATGCGTGTCATTTGTTAAGAGTTAAAATAAACTGAGTGTCGCTGGAAAGCAGCGCAAACTTCACTTGTGGCCTGAGCTGGAGCGGAGGAGCCAGGCTAGGCAGCTAGCTCTGCTAGCTTCTTCTCG
>VUQH01090226.1:0-10141 GCA_015106775.1 Etroplus canarensis | reverse complement strand
AATAACCACCCAAAGAATTTAAAGCCACAACAGGAGCACCCACGCCCCGTGCTGGCGTGTGTTCATGGTGGTTTTCCGTGGAGTGGCTAACTTTAGCTGCGCTAGCTTGTGTTTGACTGAACACGTTGGACTCGTTCCTCCGCCCATCTTCCGGGATGTCTTTTATTTATTTTTGTTTACCTGTTGGCCCACGCCGCAAAACAAAACCAGTCTCCTGAAGGTGTTTCCTCTTTCAGTCTGAACTGTCCTCCTCCCCGGCGTTTATTTCTGTGTTTTGACCTGGAGTAGCGCTGCATTGTGTCAGTTATGTGGCTCCGGACTCCGTGTTTGGGTTTTGTTTTGACCGCAGTCTGCTTTGCGATGAGCTGTCATCGAGTCAGTGGAGAGAGTAAGTAACACCAATTATCGCATTTTTAACTGAGCTCACGCTGAGCATCGTAACTCTGTCACATTGTCAGACTGGGTAGCTGTTTGTACTGTGCAAGCTCTGCAAAATGCAAAGAGACCAAACCTGGAAAAAACACCCATGATTCAAAAAAACAATCAGAAAAATGTCAGTCAAGTTTTGCGCCAAGTCAGAGATATTGCAGGTGATTGGTTTAAACAAAACTAATCAAAATCATTACGATTGCTTTAATTGGGCCAGCATAATGAGAAATCAATTTAAGAAATGATTGATCATTTTTACCTGTGTGTATTTTGGATCCAGGTAGTGGTTGCAACAGTCGTTCTGCGGATCTGCATGCGCATTTGCAATTGGAGGCAGTATACTTTTAAATTAATTAAAGTGCTTATACCCCGCTGCAATATTACTTTACGGATTTTCTTGTTTTACTGGTGATGATGATAAAAGCCTTCAAGCTGCAGTAGTGGTGCTGTAGATAGTCGATGCATTGAAGGGACAAAGGTTAGCACTTATCGGCTGTGTAAGCCAGCAGTAACTGTAAACAAATTAAGTAAGTAGTCTGAGAATTTAGTAGAATTACTTGGTTGTTATTGTAGATGCATAAGCTTGCCTTGTTGCTGTGCTCAGTGCAGGAATGTAACAATAAGCACTCTATGCTTACAGCCCCTTTATACAAACTTGCCCAGGTGATAAGAATGAATGGACGGAATTTACAATCAGCCAATGTTTTTTGTTGTTCTTGTTGCTCTTTACATTGCAGGAATCTTTTATTATTAGCAAATATTAATGAGGAAACCTGTGGCACTACGTGCTGTCCTCGCATGCTGTGGAGTGAGAGCGCATTTTAAAGATGACAACAAGCACAGTAGTGACATGACACAGCTTACTCATTGCCCCGTATACCAGGAAGTTCAGTTTTTATCAGAGCAGATGGTTCACTGGAGATGATCTGTGATTTGTAGGTGAGAACAAGTCTTTCCTTAAGTAAATAACTCATGTTGTTTCCGTTTTGCCAGGTAACTTGTTTGAAATAGTGAACCAGAATAGGATACTTTACTAATGGGGGGGTTTGCTTGGTGGAATAACACTAGCTTGTGTTCAGTTCATCTGTCAATAATTTGATTGGGGTTTTATGCTGTGAAATTCCTCCCATAGTATGGATAAAAAAATAGCCTTGGTAATGAAGCTGAACCAAAGCTAGTTTAATACAGAAATAAGCCTTTAGATGTAGTTTAAATGAGCCATTATGTGCTTTTTAAATGAATTTGGCAAAATTTAATTACAAGTCAGATGTGAACAATAAACATTTTTTATGACAAGAATGCATACCATGATTTCATGTGTGCACAGTTGCAAAATATAAAGATTATTATGTTTAATATCAAAGAAGTGCTCATTTTTTAAATTACACTTCTGTGCCACAAGCACATTTTCAGAAAGATGGATAAACAAAAGCCCCTCCCATGTTTGTACAGTATGACATTTATACAGCGTGTGCACGAACAGTCTGCAACTCCAGGTAACTTTGACACTCATAGAGCTTCAGTATATGGTAGTAGTTTGATGTAAGAGGCACTCTGAAGAAAAGAAAAGCATGATCTTTTTTGCCCTTTATCAGATTTGAGTGAAGGGCAAATGGAGTAATGCATCAAAACAGTTCAAGCGGGAGTTTTAAGATATGAATCAAAAGCAAGTTGTGTAATTGCCTTGAGACCCCCTTTTACTCCTCTCAAACTTAAGGGTGAACCACAGTCGGGATGAGTGGAACCTGGGCCTCACACTGCTCGATTTCATAAGCTTGGCTGACCAGTGTTCGAGTCTGAAAATCTTTTGAGCTCCTTGTTGGTTGCTGTCCAGCTCAGCTGGATGGAAAAATTCACGTATTAATGGAAGCTTATATTTAGTGGCAATATGAACTGATTTACTTTACTTTGCATCAACTGGACATTGAAAATTTTGAAGCCATTTCATCTACGTAACCACCAAAATGTCATTTTAAAAATATTGTATAGTTTATACTTCCAGCTAGACCCGGTTTGCATTTCTTATATAGTGAAATTACTCTCAAGTCACAGAAGTTAGCATTGCTTTTTCCTGGAAAAATAAATATACAGTGTAAATTTGTTTCATTATTTTTTTTCCAAAATCACAAAAGACGGCTCTTACAGTATGAATGAAAGAAATATTCTGTCTTTTTGCTTAAAGAAAAATGTTCTTTATCTGTGTTTCAAGTTGTGTGTTCAAGTTTTGTGGCAAGAGAGCAACAAATCTTAAATACTACACTTTCACCACACTTTGAACATTTAACCAGTGCAAAACTGATGTGATAAACACTTACCTCTGCTTTTGGCGTCATCTTATCTGCCAGTTTGACAGTGGCAGGTAACAAGGATTATATTTGCTGGTACCAGTGTTTCCACAGTGTTGTGGTTAGCACATGTGCTTAACGTGTTTAAGTAGGGCTGGCTGATGTGAGCAAAATCTCGTATCACAATAACGATATATGTCATGATATAAATATTCTCTTTAAATTCAGTGAAGTAACTAACTAACCCTAACCCTAACCCTTTCCACCCAGTAATTATATAATGTATTTCTTTTTTACAATTAAAATTATGTACTCTAAAATGCATAGTGCTCATTTATAGGTGATTATTTTTCTCCTTTTCTTTAAAACTTCTGGGCAAGTACTTAATTAAAATGTAAAAGGTTAATGAAAAAAACATCAAACATTTTCAAAAACAAATAAAGACCCAATATAAATGAAATGTACCTTTCAGCTGCTCCCTTGTATTCTCTACCAAGGTGTCGCCACGGTGGATTAATTTGGTAGAGGTTTTATGCCAGATGCCCTTCCTGACGCAACCCTCCCTGGTGAGGGGGGCTTGTGTCCCCACTTGGGATTGAACCAGGGACCTTTCGTTTCAAAGGTGAATGCACAAACCACTACGCCACCAGGGACACGGTGTTAAAAAAACAGAACAAGTGTAAACATGGTACTTTTCTAACTTAAAGCCCCTGTCACATCTTGACGATTTAACAAGCATATTCCAACATAGGAACAAATCTGCAAATACACTGGCATATGTTGATTAAGTTCTAGGCAAGTTTTGTATAAGTCAAAAGCACGCTGAAGTACGCCGGTTTATGTTGTAGTACAGGAAGGTCACTGGAAACTTTTGAGCATGCACAAAATCGCTGACGTTTGCCAGCGTATGGCTCATACATCTGGCGTACGCGGACCATATGTTGCAGGTACTTTATGCATACGGAGACTCACGTTACTCATATGTTGAAATACGTGGAGATGATGTCTAGCGTAACCAAAATGTATTATTAACCTATGAGTAACATGTTTTTAACATATGTGTAACATATATCAAATTTATCTCCAATGGATATTGACGCTTGTAGATGTATTTGACATGTTCCAGTTGTACTGAACGTGTTTCCAACATACAGCTACTGTATAATGACGAATGTGCTGCATTTAAGGGAAGTGGTATAAATGAGCTTCAAGTTGTAAATGCCGGCAATATGCTAGCATTCGTTGGTATTACGTTCTGTATATATGTTAGCAATACGTTATGTATATGTCCTTTTGACATCATTGTTCTGCATGCCAGTGTTTTAGAGGAATTTGGATGCGTCAGCATAAGCTTGTTAAATTGTTATGGGTTGACAGGGCTCAATCTGTAGCAGAGAATTAAGCCATGCTGGTATTCTTATTTCCAAATGATTGAAAAATATTTCAGTAAACAGTAGGGATGCACACTACTAGTTTTTATAACATAATTTGATTAGCTAAGAGTGTGATTAATGGGTTTTAAATAGCTTTTTAAATACGCATACATATATGTATGAGAACTGACTTGTAAATTAGCGGCCAGAAACATCTCTAGTAAATACTGTTTTACAAAATAAATGATAGTCGAATATGAAACGAGATGTTTTTATTTTGTCATCCAACATATATTGCTACTAAATGAGAGGGTTCCATCAGAAAGAGCATCTACTGTAAAATCTGTGCCAAATCACACAAGTGGTGATCTCTTGGGAAATAAGAGAGCAGCTGAAGGTACCTTTTTTATGTTTCATGTATCTAAGAAACTATAAATAGGTTTAAAGTACAAAAAGTTTGCAAATGAGAAATCATATAAACATAATAAATGCACATGATATATTAAACAAATGCAGAGAGTACCATTTCATGATTTGTGCATCTGTAACCCTGTAATATCCTGAAATTAGTCTCAGAAAAATGTATAGTACTGACAATAAAATTAATATGAACCCTCTGGCGTCCAGGGTATAACTGGCTGTTTTTGACTACTTTTGATTTGACCATTATATTTCACCGTAAAAACTGTCTACCTTGCCTTATTTGTTGTCATTTTTTAGTACAACTTCACGGTGTAAATTTATAATTTTTTTTCATTTCGATGTACTGTTTTAACACACTGGTCCTGAAATCACACAAAAAATGTTTTGATTGGTTGATGTAGTGCATTTTCCCACCGATAGTATAAGAGGTGTGATTTTTTTTTTTCTTTTTTTCTTGCAAGCGCTCTCCTTCCTGCCTTCCTTCCAGTTTCTTCATGCACTGAACATGCCCCAAATGCATAAAAACACATGGAAAAATCAAGGCATAAATGTATTTATCATAAGTCTGGTTTTACTTGGCCTATCAACGCAATTTAAATATGCTTGATTTTAAAAAAGTTTCAAGTCTGCAGTTTCAACACAAGTTGAAAAGGAGGCTCAGCAAGGCTGCGTCTTGCAGCTATGCTAGGCGATTTGGATGTGCCAGTGCGTCTGTGGACTCCAGAGGGTTTTAAGAGTTTACTTTCTTGAAAGAAATCAGCAAAACAGATACTTTGCTGAGGGTTTGAATAGTATGAGTTTTTTCCTGTATGATAACCCTTAAAGATGCTCCTGGTGACTTTATTACTTCTAAGTAAAGAAACTGTCAGAACTGAACAGAGTCTAAAGGTACGTTCACACCGAACGCGATTCGCGCGGCGAATTCGCCTCCGCCGCCTCTGTTTGGCCGCGCGGCGAATTCACCCCTATTCTCGTGTCCAGAAGTGTGTTCATAAACCACACGCGAATTCGCATCCCGTGTGGGAGGAGCTACCGCCAACCTGTCGGCCTCATTGCTACATTATGGAAGACATGGATGATGTTGAGAGAGTAGCTTGGATTTATTTGTTTTGGAGAGCTCTAGAAAGGCGCCGGCAAGCACGTCGCCGTGTCTGGGTTCACAATATCATTCAGAGACGCTCCCAGTACGGTGAGTTTCACCATCTACTCCAGGAGCTGCGTCTGGATGACGGCCGCTTTCAGCGGTACTCCCGTCTCTCTGTGGCCCAGTTTGATGACTTGCTGTCCCTGCTTTGGTCCGCGGATTACGCGACAGGACACCAACTACAGGCGCTCTATTCCAGGACTCCACCCACTGATCACATCATCAGCACGTCACTACCAAAGCCAAGTCTGATTGGTTGACGCGACGCGAATATTCGCCAAAGTTCAGATTTTTCAACTCTGGAAAGTTCGCGCCGCGCGGCATAATTTTCACCGCTCGCAAATCGCACCACGCAGGCCGCTCAAATCGCGCCGCAGGCCATGTGTTTACATTGACTTAACGTTGAAACCGGCTGCCCCCGCCGTGCGAATCACGTTCGGTGTGAACGTACCATAAGGTTAAACTCCGGTCAGGCAAAACTTGCGTGTGTGTATTGAAGTGCCATTTGGAAGTATTAATCACATTCTTTAATAATCACATTAGGTTTTGCATGTTGCTGAAATGTGTTGTCACTTGGTGCTGTGGTTAATGGCATTTCAGGTGCTGACTAGTAAGGGCATCAACATTTAAATGACTCCTTGATTAGCTGTGCACTTCCCTGGAAACAGTCTCAGTAAATATAAAAGTTACATTGTATACAGTATTAACCCTTGTCCTGCCAGCTAGACGACCGGCAGTGAATGAAAACACCGGAAGTGATTAATATATAGATGACTGGCAGTACACGAAACTTATCTGGGACATCACTATATTGATGTCCAGCAGCACTAGGGTTAATTGCCTAGGATTACTATTGCAACAACACATCGTGAGTAGAGTAAAACTAACTTGTCTCACGATGGTCTAACCCTAGCTCACGTTCCCTATTAGTGGGTGAACAATCCAACTCTTGGTGAATTCTGCTTCGCAATGATAAGAAGAGCCGACATTGAAGGATCAAAAAGCGACAGCGTTTTTGAACGCTTACTAGAAGCCGGTTATCCCTGTGGTAACTTTTCTGACACCTATTCCTTAAAATCTTTATTTGTTTTGTGTTTGAATACATGCTTCATGAAACGTGAACAGTTTTTAAATAGAAGTGTGTGTGTTTAAAAAAGTAAGATAAATTAAATATTGCTGTTAAGTAAAAAAAAAAAAAAAATTATTCATGATGTAAATAAGCAAACATCCATGATATGATAACCATCAATCTGAATGCCACAGTATATGGTGACATCAGTACTTAGCTGATATGTAAGTTCACAAAAGCTTCAAGGAGCTTCCAGCTCGTGTCCCCTTACATTAGGCTTCAAGCCCTCAGGTGGTCAAGTTGTTTTATTGTTGTGCCTCGATAACGTATCATTTTAAGAGCGTTAAACTGCCGTGGCTCACCATGAAGCCACCGGCACCCTGTTGTTGAGCATGACTTTGGTCGTGAAATCGGGCAGCAATCCAGCAAACTTGTGCCCTTGATTTACGCCTCTCGACAAGGAGAGCAGTTGAAAGGTGACGAAAATGTCTGTCTCTCTCTTACACACACCTCTCCAAAATCGCTATAAAGAAACTGCCACTGTGGCCTCAAGTGCCAAAGTCACTAGTGCGTTTGTTGTGTCTGCAATAGAAGGATTTTTGCATTTGTCACACCAGACAATGCCCCCCTAATCCTCATTGGCAAGTTCATGTTTGAAATTTATGTACTGGAAAGCAGAGGAATCTGGCACACCTACGCTCATTCATTTTATCCACACAGGCATCTTACAAATGAAACCTTGTAGCTTCTGATCTTTAACCTTGACACTGTGGCACTGTTTAAAGAAAATCTGCTTGTCATTGTGCTGTCACACTTTAGAGGTAATAATTACCTCAGTGCTAATGCTGTTTGGATGAACTCAGTTTTTTTTTTTTTTTAAAAAAGGCTCTTATGGATCCTGATGGTTAAGACCAGGAGTGAATTTTACATATTTTGTTTACCACTCTACTGTTTCAACAGTCTTTTCAAAGTAACAGATGCCCTAAATTTAAAATGAAGGAAAAAAAATAGGGTTGTAGTTGTTGTAGGGTTATAGTTTTGCATAAAAAAGGTTGCATTGCTAACCAGCAGAGAGAATAATGTGTGAGTGCCGCTGGTGGGTACTAAATGATCTTTGGTCCACAGCCACAATATACAAATAACACAATCCCAAGAGGGAACTTTGTGGTCTTGGTGGCTCTCTGTTTTACTCAGTTTCACTCTATTTAAAGACTTTGGTTTTAACATATTCCTTGCTTTTTGTACTGTATTGTGAATGTGCTGTGCTTCCAAACTGCTGGGACATATGATAATGAATTCCAAACCTACGCCTGTACTGGTGAGGATAGCTTTGACTCTTGACCAGTTTCTTGAAAAAACTGCAGCTCTTCAGAGTCGTAGTAATGTCACTTTCTAGCTGTTGCAAAAGCCAGTATTGTGCAGTTGAAAATATGAGGAACTTTTGAGCTGTAATTGTTTCTCAGTGCCTCTCAAAAACAAATAGTTGTATGCTGACTTATTAAGCATAGCATTGAACTGAAACAGTCGTCAGAATTGTTTGCCCATGGTGTAGCATTAAAAATGTTTTACTAATTCAGAGGAGAGAATGACAGAATTGGAAGTTGTTTTCACTGTCTACAAGTGACAGATAATAACTTTTTACAACTCTTTTTTTTTAAAGAGGATCAAATTGCCTGTGGGTCTGCATACAGGCTTTCTGTTCAGTTGCTTTTAGCCTTGGTTGAGAAAACAGCAGAACAGTGAAACTTAGAAAAGGGAAGTGTTGCAATCACTGAGTGTTTGTGTTCTTGCATGCTTATTGAGGCCCAGTGATAATATACACCATCAGCCTAACAGCCTGTACCCCCCCATTCACTTCCTTCTCTAGATCAGAAGCTGTCGGTGCCTGTTGATGCTTGCAGCTTTAGTGAAAGGATTGTGGTTTTGTTTATAGTGCCACTGAGCATAAAGTGGACGGATTGCGGAGCTCAGACTGTGCAGTGCTGACTCCCTTTGGTACGGATATGAACAGTATGTGTGCTCTGCATTAAAGCTTCAGCGAGCTATAGATTAATGTGTGTTGATTGAAATTGAAATCCAGCTTGTGACCTAGGCAGGATTTACATCATGCTTTCACAATCTAGTGTCTGTCTGTATTTGTTATGGGGACAGTAACATATCATAACTGTCATTACATTCACTTGTGAAATATTATGTAGTCTTGTTTGCTGCACAGCTGCATTATTATACAGAACTGGAACATGGAAGTTGCATAAGTAGAGTTACAGAGGTCGACTGTCAGGTCTTGTCGGTATTTTTTTTCTCTCTCTCAAATGTGATCAACCTCTGTGAATTTCCTTTTTTCCTGATTGACTTTTATTATGGTCTGATTACATCGTGAACCAGACCATCTTCAAACACCGCTGGATCTAAATGCAGTAATGTGTTGTAGAGCTTTTAGAAAGATTAGTCAATGAGCTGGTTACCTGAATATTAAGCTGCTTCTGTTCTGATATGAAATGATTTTTCAAGCAACAGTGCCAAAAATTTGATGGTTCAAGCTTCTCAAATTGAAAATTGCTGCTTTTGCACCAACTAACAAGCTTGAGGTTTTGAACTGTTGGTCAGATGAAGTAAAACCTGTAACGATGTGAGCCTTAGTTCTAGGAAATGGAGATTGTTTTCTTTGACTATTTATTTATTTTCAAATCTAAAATGAGTAAAAGTCAAAAATAATCTGCTTTGAAAATAGCTGTTAGTTGTACTCTTGATGTGTTGGGGTTTAACTAATCTCATACAGTCATATAAAAAAGAGTTTTCGCAGAACTGAATGTAGTCCTGTGCGAACTGAAGTACATCTTTTCTAAGTACATCTGTTTCCATAGGAATTAAGTGTAAGTAGCAGGCAGGTGCTGCTAATCAAATATACTTCAATAATTGTCCATCAGTCAGTTTGACCTGCATAGAAGCAGAAGTTTTGGCACTTTGCTGGTCCGGAACATCCAGGTGTGTGTTAACACAAAGCCAAGGATGAAAGACCACAACCATGAAGCAGTTGCCACTGACAGTGTCGGACACCGTGAGGAATCTTGAAGTTATTTTTGATCAGGATATGCTCACATTAACCAAATATGTAGGACTGCCTTTTATCATCTTTGCAATATTGCCAAAATTAGAAACATCCTGTCTCAGAGTGATGCTGAAAAACTAGTTCACGCATTTATTACTTCTAGGCTTGATTATTGTAATTCATTGCTATCTGGCTGTTCTAAATGCTCTCTAAAAAGCCTCCAGTTGATCCAAAATGCTGCAGCAAGAGTACTGACGGGGACTAGAAAGAGAGATCATATTTCCCCTATACTAGCTTCTCTTCACTGGCTCCCTGTTAAATCAAGAATTGAATTTAAAATCTTTCTACTCACTTACAAAGTCTTGAACA
>VUQH01090225.1:0-13597 GCA_015106775.1 Etroplus canarensis | reverse complement strand
AGGAATGCCACATTTGTAGCCCGTGTCTAGGATTGGTCTGTGCGTAGTGGCTCTTGATGCTCTGACTCCAGCCTCAGTCCACTCCTTGTGAAGCTCCCCCTCTCCAGGCTGTGGTTATCCCTGTTGCTGGTGCACCTTTTCCTACCACACTTTTCCTTCCACTCAACTTTCTATGAATATGCTTGGATACAGCACTCTGTGAACAACCAGCTTCTTTAGCAATGACCTTTTGTGTCTTACCCTTCTTGTGGACGGTGTCAATGACTGTCTTCTGGACATCTGTCCAATCAGCAGTCTTCCCCATGATTGTGTAGCCTCCTGACCCAGACTGAGAGACCATTTAAAGGCTCAGGAAACCTCTGCAGGTGTTTTGAGGTAATTAGCTGATTAGGGTGTGACACCATGACTTTCCTATATTCAACTTTTTCATAATATTCTAATTTTCTGAGACACTGAATTTAGGGTTTTCATTATCTGTAAGACATAATCATCAAAATTTCAAGAAATAAAGGCTTGAAATATTTCACTCTGTGTAATAAATCTATATAATATATGGGTTTCACTTTCTGACACAAGTGACAAAAATATTGAACTTTTTTGTGATATTCTAATTTTTGTACCTGGGATGTACCTGTAGTTTTTATCATGTATTTAATCAGCTGTTTCTTTAACTTATGGCTGTGTGCTCCTTTGCTGTGATGTGTTTGATGAACAAACCCAGGTGTACAACATATTTGAAAAAGTGCAAAACAACCCGTGTCCTGTCTTTTTTAAACTGTTCATTGTGTTTGTACTGTGGTCTCTGTGTCCAGCACAGACCTTGTGCTTCTTATTGTATCAACAAATGCTGCTTTCAGTCAAATTTTGAAAACATGTCAAAAACCAATAATTCTCTAACAAACCCCAAACCGGCCGACGTGCACCTCTTAAAAGCTGCAAATGAACAAGGATGTTCATAGATCCTGTTGCAGGGCTTTTCCCATCTGTACTGTTTTATCTCTATGACGATACTGTGATTCAGGCATTTTTTTACACCAGCCAGTCTTTGTAGAGTCGAGCAGAATTCGTGCGCCTTTACTGAGACACATTCTTACAGTTAGCTCCTTAATTGAAACGCCTGACCGCAGTTTGCTTTAGAACGTTGTGGTTTGCACAGTGGTTCAGTTGCTTTTTGCAGCTTGCACTGTGTTCACAAAGACCTGAAAAATACTGCTGTTACTAGTTTAGTAAGAATGTATTTGCGTAACGATAACTAGGACTTTATTTACCTTAATTCAAGGCTCCAAGCCTTTATTCAAACCCAGATGGTTTTTGAGGGGAGCTGTTTTTTTTCCTAAGACACTGTGTGGTTGGAGTAAGTGCTCATATTCATGTATGAAGGCCTCACGATTCACCACCGCTTACTCTCTAGAATCTATTGACTTACATCAGTTATATTATGGCAAGCAGTGACTTAAAGAAAAAGGTACCATATACACTCACCAGCTACTTCATTGAATACAATTCAATTCAATTCAATTCAATTTTATTTATATAGCGCCAATTCACAACAAAAGTCGCCTCGAGGCGCTTCACACTGTACAGTAAAGATAAAACAGTGTTAAAAGGAAAAAAGGAAAAGAAAACCCCAACAATCCAATGATCCCCTATGAGCAAGCACTTGGCAACGGTGGGAAGGAAAAACTCCCTTCACCGTGCTAGTACTAGGTTGGACCCCCTTTAAACTTCAGAACTGCCTTAATTCTTTGTTGCTTAGTTTCAACAAGTTGTTGGAAGGAGATTTTGATCCATACTTGCTGTGCTAAGACAATATCCCCCATACCATTACAGCGCCACCACCAGCAGCAGCCTTAACTGTTGATGGAAGGCAGGAGGGACCCAAGCATCCATGTTGTTCACACCAGATTCTGACCCTACCCTCAAAATGTCACAGACTCATCAGACCAGGCAGTGTTTGTCCCGTGTTGGTGAGCCAGTGCTGTGCAAAAGTCTCAAGCCACCCCTCGTTTCTTTATATTTTCTAGCAAAACGGGTCCAACGGTTTATTGAAACATGTGCAAACATAAATGGAAATACAGCTGTCTTCTTCTTTCGGGGGGTCTTCACAGCAGATCATGTGCCTCTGTCTCTCTCTGTCCCCTTCTGTCACACCCACTCTCTGCATGTCAGTGAAATTACAGCACCTAAGGCAAAAACAGTTTGTGCAGTTCTAACCAGTTTGAAAGTCAGTATTGGGTATAAGCTGCTTTACTCTTTAGCGCAGCCTGAACACTTGTAATTTCTTTATGTAGTCTTCAGGAATAGTTGTCCAGGCTTCTTGAAAGACATTCCAAAGCTGCTCTTTATGTGTTGGCTGCCTTTTGTTCTGTTCTCTGTCAAGATGGTCAAATTTATATTAATTCCATACAGCCTGTTGTCACTGATGTTCAGTCCAGTTCTCGTGTAATTTGGCATACCTCAGCCTTTTCTCCCCGTTTCCCTTCCTTATGAATGGCGTCTTGACAGCCACCCTTCCATTCAAACCATTTCTGATGAGGCTACAGTAGTAATGCAGTAGCTGGATCAGCTGAAATGCCAGATGCATTAAGAATCTCTGCTGGTCTTGGCTGGTTTTCCTCTTTCTTAAGGAGTTGCCTTTCAGATGCTGTTAATCTGCTTTAGATGTTCTTTTTAGGCCTGCCACTTTTTTTGTCCTGCACTTACAGTTCCCTCAAACTTTTTAATGATGTACTGCACACCATGTTGAGATGTGCTTGAGAAGTTTTCTGCTTATAACTCTTTGGGAATCACCTTGTTGGTGCAAAAGATACAAATCTATTCTTTTCAAACTGTGTTATCCTTGGTCTTTTTCATAGATTCAGCTAAAGAAATGGCAAGAAATTGTGTGTTTTTTGCCAGTAGCAGGCTATAATTTGCTTAGGTGTCTGTTATGTGTTGACACAACACTGGTTAATCCTTTGTGTTAGGAGCCTTTTTTATGCTTGAATGATTCATAGGTCAGTGTTAAGTGGCTGTGAAAATTTTCAGGTATAAGAACTGGACTGAAAATGAGTGAAAAAGCAGCCAACGTCCAAAGAAACACTTTGAAAGAGCTTCAGAAGGCCTGGAGAACTGTTGCTTGAGGCCACTTTAAAAAAAATGACAGCCTGGCTCTTTGGAAGCAAAATAAAAAGACATGAGGGCTGGCCCAAAACTTTTGCACAGTACTGTAGTTTGACCATTCTCTGACCTCTGCCATCAACAAGGCGTTTTTGCCCAGAGAACTGCTGCTCACTGGATATAGAAGAAGAAGATGATTTTCTCTTTTTCGCGCCATACTCTGTGAACACTAGAGATGGTTGTGCAGGAAATTCACATCAGATCAACAGTTTCTGAAATACTCAGACCAGCCTGTTTGCATCCAAACAACCGTGCCACCTCCAGAATCACGGAAATCACCGGTCATCTTGACCATGTCTCCTTGCTTAAATGCATTGAGTTGCTGCCATGTGTTTGGCTGATAAGATATTTGCGTTAACAAACAGTTGAACGGTATCTACTGAAGTGGCCGGTGAGTGTAATTGCTTATCTCTTTTTTACAAAAAGAAGAGCATTGCTCTGCTTAAAACTCATCTATGCCAACAGGTAGGGTTATAAAACCAACCAGCCACCGCATTCAGACCTACTGTCAAAGCTTTGTTGTCCTTATATGAAGACAACGAATAGGCAAAAAAGTTACAGTTTTTGCACCTTGCACTTTTTAATAAATACATTCAGTAACTTTATCACACAGAGTAAAACTGCCATAGATATACTCTTGCAGTTCTAACTTGTATAGCACTATAACATGAATTCTGAATGCTCTCAGCCCCACTGTAGCAGCTTCTCCATAGACCATAGTACAGTGATTGCTTTGGGAGGAAGCCAGCAGATCATCCCTCCTGCTGAACCACAACATCCGCTCCCACAGTGGAATCACCCTCCTGTGGAACGTCATCCTCCAGATAACAGGTGTGTATGTGTGTGTGTGTGTGTGTGTGTGTGTGTGTGTGTATATATATATATATATATATATATATATATATACTTGTGTTTGTGTATTGTGTGTGTACTACTCAAATGGTTTGTATAAGTCAAAGTTGGAGCACAAAACTATTTTTTTGTTTGTGCCAGTGTTTGAAACGCATGCTTTTTCATTTCAAGTGACCAAGCTGGTGAGGAATTCCTGAGATGCATTGCAGCCAATGAACCTCTCCCAGACTATCTCAAAGGGAACATGGCATACAACCTGGCTGAGGCATTTACGTCTGCTAGTATCCTGAAAGAAGCAGTCAAATCAGACCATGAGTTTCAGAAGCACGTAGCCAGAAGCAAGAGCTGTAGTCGAAGTCGTGCCAGAAGTCACAGCAGAAATTGGGACAGAAGCCCAGACAGGTCTCGAGCCAAGAGCTGCGTCCGAAGTAAAAGCAGAGCGCGCAGCCGAAGCAGAGGAAGAAGCAAAAGTCGCGCCCGTGGGAAGAGTCGAGGTAGAAGCAAAAGCAGGGCTCGCAGTAGGAGTCGGAGCAGGAGCCGAAGCGATAAAAAGAGTCACATACGGAGCAAGAGCCGAGCCAGACGGTCCAAGTCACGAAGTAGCAGTAGTGAAAAGAGCCGAGGTAAAAAGAGAAAGAGAAGCCCCGAACTCAGCGGTGTAAGCAGCAGTAATTATCTGCTAGAAGGACTGAAGCTGGTCATGAGCAGCCAAGCTTTGGAAGATCGATTGCCCTCTCTCAAAGACGCCATCCTCACCGTCAAGGTAGAGCTTATCGTTCATTCCACAGGCCATGCTAAGGTGGCCTGCATTGTAATTACACGTTGTGATTCTGTGCAGGCAAGAAGTTGTGCATCAGCTATATAGAGCAGCAGTGAGCCTTACAGATTATTTTCCTGCTAAAGTTCATGACGGCATGCCATGACTGACTGCTAACATTAATAACCCAGTAATGGAAGTGTACCTGGTATTTCACCAAGATAATTTTACGGTACAACAACTTTGACATGTTTGACTCTTAACACATGAGGGCTGTAGCTTTTAGTTGGCAAATGACAATGACCAGCCATGGACTGACAGAGGTTTCAGCAAGGTGATTGGTTAGTTGTTTTTTTTTAACAGATTCCATCTAAGTATTAACAGTAAGTAGAAGTGCAGGTTATAACGTCTTTAAGTTCTTATCATTGCAAAAGCTATTTGTAGGACAATGATAAATTCCAGTGAAATACACAGATTATATGCTGTACTGCACTGCACCACTGGAGGGTGCTAAAGTTAGACATTGCCATATTCTACATGTAGTGGGTTTAAATATTCATACTTAAATGCAAAAGTTCTCACAGCACTTAATCACTTACTTTTTGTCATTACCCTCTGCAAAATTTAACTGAAACTTTCACCACGAGGAGGCAGAATTTTACCAGAAAGCCTTAGTGTGTTTGCCTACCTCTTTAGTAAGAAATGGATGTTAGGAAAAAGTTATCTTGTTGCACATATTAGCTCTTTAAACAGTTAGTTCCCCTTTATGAGCTATTGCTGCATTGTAAACATTAGCATTAACAGCTTTTATCTTAAGCCCCTGTCACACTTTGATTATTTAACCAGCGTATATCGACGCATCAAAGTTTCTCTAAAACGCTGGCATATGCAGAACTTAGCATGTGTTTTTAAAATTTTGGATGTATACATAACACATTAGTAAGCTAAATAGAATGTTTCGATAAATTATAGATAACTTATACTAAAGAATGCTTGGCTTGTTGCTGGCATTAAAAATGCATGCGTAGTTTGTCGTAGCCCATTCGCAGTATCAACCTCACCATCGCGCCAAAGAACAACTCAAAGAACGCTGCCAAGAAGTCTCCTGGCTGTGGACGTGGACACATAGAGGAACCATAATCATCCACGCCCTCATTACCCTCATGCTCGCTGTGATGGAGCTGATGCAGGTTTCAGTGCCTCTCGGGCATCATCAGTGGCATCGTAGCTGCGTCCGTGGACGCCTACTCTCAGCCAATACACCATTATATGGTAGCTGTAAATTAGTAACACGTTCAGTAAGTGCTGTGGTCATCCAGAACACGTCAAATACATCTACATATGTCAATATGTGTTAGAGATAAGTTCACTATAAGTTACACATAGGTTCAAAGCATGTTACTCATAGGTTAGAAATAAGTTTTGGGTATGCTAGACGTTATCTCTACGTATTTTGACTTAAGAGTAACTTAGAAGGGATGTATGCGGAACGTATGAGCCATATGATGGCATTCATGCGCAAAATGTTTCGGTGACCTTGCCGTACTGCAACATATACCAGCGCGCTTCAGTGTACTCTTAACTTATACAAAACTTAGCAATAAATTATTCGATGTACTCCAGCGTAGTCGTCAAATTTTTCATACGTGGGTATATGCTGGTTAACAATATAAAGAAACGTTGCAAGATAAGCGTCATTCTCAGCATGACAGTTTATGCCTTTGCGAGAGCTGTATTCAGCCGTGGAAAGCTGCTTCAGTGTTTCCTCTTGTTTTGCTCCAGTGTTCATCATTTTTTCTTTTTGCAAGGGGTTACATTGACTTGCTGCACCATCTTGTGGTACAAATTGCTATTAGGTGAAAATACAGCCCTGTCCTAGCTGAACTTAAATTGATAACTCTTTAACACAACACATAGACATTTTGGCCATAAAGTCATAGCGGTTCTTTCTGTTAATCGCTACAGTTAAGATAGAAGGGTTTCAAGGGTAGCTATAAAATCCAGGAAAGAGTGGTAATTTTAAGCTAAATGTGAAGATTAAGTATTTCTGATTTAATAGCAGGTGAAACAGTGTATAAACACAAAGTTAATGGTTGGGTTTTAAAATTTTCAATTAAACTTAAAGATCTGTGGGTGACCTATTCATCTCATTAATGTTGAACTTTTACACAAAGCAGTGTAATTGTGAATGAGCCGCATGTTCCGTGTATGTAATTGGTGTGGTTTGTTCTTCACAGGCCTCAGGTGAGGGCACAAAAGTAGAGTCTCATGAGCCCTCACCAAAGAAACATGACAGTCTGGACAATTTATCATCATTGGAAAGCGACAGCATGTTGCTTCCACATGAAAGAAGAGTAGGCACTGACTTCTCCTGGCTCCAAGGAAAGAGTCAGGAAGACTCCTCGGACCAGAAAGCCAATGAACCTGAGGATGAGGAGTCTTTCTTGTATGGGAATGATTCGTCTTCCCACATGAATGAAAATGCCAAATCAAATCAGAGTTCCCTTTCCGCCAGCTTTGGGAATCTCCTTGAGCCAAAGCAGTCCCCTCAAATGGCTTCCTCAGCTTTAATCCACTCCAGTCTGGACAGCATGGAGTGTGAGAAAATCAAGACCATATTAAAAAGTCTGGGCACATCAAACGAGTTCAAGGGGAAGCTGCAGGGGCAGAATGAGGAGAAGGAGCTGTCTGCTGCACCTCTCAGTTCAGACAAAACAGCAGCAAACTTAGCTCTGCCAGCACTTAGGAACCCGAATGTACGCCTAGCTCTGGAGTCTCTGCAGTCTCTGATCAAAGGTGAGAATGAAAACTCAACCTTACCACTCGATACTTGATAAAAATATGTTAAATTTCATCAGGTGAACCCTGGAGAAAACCTGAATAATAAAAACGTATAGAACAGCGTCCCATGCACTTTTACAGCAAACTTTGGAGTCTGTGGAGAGATTTTCTGACAGCTGAAGGTTTACCCAGCTGATATTGCCTGGTCTGATGATTTATCCTCTGTTCTCATTGTGTAATAGCAAATGCATACTCGTTCAGTAATTACTGTCAGTCATTCTACCTACAGCTACAAAGGAGAAACGGCCAAAAAGTGATGGCACATTTCAGGCGTTTGATAAACATCAGGTGATTTTTCCGGATAACATCTGTGCGATTATGTTGAGTACATGAAAGACTGGTGAAGCACTGAGTCTGAACTTCTGATGCGTTTCACAGGGAGGTGGCAGCGAGGACAGGAAGAGAGAGAAACAAGATATAATAAGTAAAATGGAGACCTTGGCGAAAGAACTGGACGAATTGTTAAAACAAGATGGTAACGCACCGTTCTTTGTTTTTGTCCTTTTATTGTCTCCCACACTTAAATATTCCTTATGCATCACTGGCTTTCTTTTCTTTTTGCAGGAATGACTTTTATGACTCCAGTGATTGGGTTTTACTGCCAGAAATGTGAGGAGTTCATTGGAGATTTGAATTCAGCTGAAAACCATGCAGCTGTCAAGCACCATAGTAACTCTAGTGTGAGTACCCACTATAGATATGCTATTGTGGATGAAGCTGATGATATTCTAAATTCTTATCAACACTAAACCTCATGGAAAAACGCAATATATAACTGATTTTATGACGTCTCCGTTTCTTGGTCACCGTGTGCAGTTACAGTGCCTTGCTAAATTATTCAGACCCCTTGAACTTTTCCACATTTTGTCACATTACAACCTTACAAGTGGATGATTTATGGTTTTCACAATTTTTTTTTTTTTACAAATAAAAATCTGAAAGTTGTATATGTATTCAGCCCCTGTGAGTAGATACTTTGTAGAACCACGCTTCGCTGCAGTTACAGCTGCGTCTTTTGGGGTGTGTCTCTACCAGCTTTGCACATCTAAAGACTGAAATTTTTGCCCATTTTTCTTGCAAAATAGCTCAGGCTCAGTCAGATTGATGGCCAGCATCTGTGACCAGCAATTTTCAAGACTTACTACATACTTTTAATTGGATTTAGGTTAGACTGGGCCATTCTAACACATAAACACACCATTCCATTGTAGCTCTGGCTGTATTTTTAGGGTCATTGTCCTTACTGCAAGGTGAACCTCAGCCCCCGTCTCAAGTCTTTCACAGACCAGCAGCTTTTCTTTCAAGATTGCCCTGTATTTGGCTCCATCCACCTACCCATCAGTTCTAACCAGTTTCCCTGTCCCTGCTGAAGTAAAGCGTCCCCACAGCATGATGCTGCCACCACCATGTTCCACAGTGGGGATGGTGTGTTCAGGGTGATGTGCACTGTTAATTTTTTGCCGCATGCAATGTTTTGCGTTTAGGCCAAAAATGTTGAGTTTTGATCTGCTCTGACCAGAGCACCTTCTTCCACATGTTTGCTGTGTCCCTCACAAGGCTTGTGGAAAACTGCAAACAGGACTTCTTATGGCTTTCTTTCAACAATGGCTTTCTTCTTGCCATTCTTTCATAAAGGCCAAATTCATAGAGTGCACAACTAATAGTTTTCCTGTGAAGAGTGTTCTGGAGGTGAGGAGAGTGTCAGACAGAGTTATGACTGAAGCTGGAAACTGAAGGTGTGATGCTGAATGTTGTTAGTGCATATTCCCCACAAGTTGGATGTCATTTAGAAGAGAGAGGGGACTTCTGGAGTAAGTTGGATGAAGTGGTAGAGAGTATTCCTAGGGGAGGGAATTGACTGGAGCAGACTTCAGTGGGCAAGTAGATGAAGAGAACAGAGGGGATGAGGAGGTGTTGGGTAGGTATGGTGTTAAGGAGAGGAATGTGGAGGGACAGATGGTAGGTGATTTTGCAAAAAGGATGGAAATGTCTGTGGTGAATGCATATGACCATCAGCGAGCAGCAGTATGACTTCATGCCGAGAAAAAGTACAACAGATGCAATGTTTGCTTTGAGAGTGTTGATGGAGAAGTATAGAGAAGGTCAGAAGGAGTTGCACTGTGTCTTTGTGGATCTAGAGAAAGCATATGGTAGGGTGCCAAGAGAGGAACTGTGGATATGTATGAGGAAGTCAGGAGTGGCAGAGAAGTATGTGAGGGTGGTGCAGGACATGTATGAGAACAGTGAGACAGTGGTGAGGTCTGCACTAGGAGTGACAGATGGATGTGACAGAATTGAAGATGTTGAGATTTTCCCTGGGAGTGACCAGGATGGACAGGATTAGAAATGAGTACATCAGAGGGACAGCTCATGTTGAGAAGTTTGGTGACTTTTATCTACTATGCACCTCAGCACTTGGTGACCTTCCACTTCGTGCCTGAGTTGTTTTGGTTCATAAATGCTTTCACATTGCATTAACACCACTAACAGTTAATCATATAATATCAAGGAGGGAAGCAATTTTACCAGTTGAGTTGTTGCAACAATGGCATCCTATTCTAGTACAATGCTCGAATTCAGTGAGCGCTTCAGAGTGATTCAGTCTAGCACAAATATTTGTAAAGGCAGACCTCATGGCTTGGTACTGGATTTTATACACCTGGGCTAACGAGACTGAATGAAACACCTGAATTCAATGATTAAGATGTGTGGCCCAATACTTTTGTCCATATAGCGTATTTGGGCTGCTATCTTTCAATTACAACATTTAGAACAGTGTGATTTTCAAAACTAATGTCAAAGCTGACATAATAAAAACTAGAATAATGACCAATTATATAATGCCACATTGCTTGACAAGACATTTATTTGTTATTATTAAATAATAATTAGCAAAACAATGGTGAACACTAATAATATCAGCTATTTTTTAGCATTGTGAATTTCATATTTCTCACATATGTAATATTAATAGTTTCTCCAAGGAGCTGTTCCAGATGAGGGAGTTGTGGTGCAGCCTGAGTAGTGTAGTTTGTACCTTGGCAGGCGTACAGAACTCAGGTTGGTAAGAGAGTTGTCAATCAGTTGCAGTTTCTCCACACGGATTAATCGGTGGAGGATCCGCAGGAAATTTTCTTGCTGGAAGGGATCACCCAAGTCCTGGTAGGAAAGATTTAACTCCTGAGAAGAGACAGTCAGTAGCATTGTCAGAGCCTTTATTGTACTGTCCTGTTCTTCTCATTTTTGCACCTTCTTCCTTTCCTAAAGCTAAGGCTTTGTTCTTCGATGGCTATCCTGCATGCCAGCTTACCAGACAGTTTTCCCAGTTCTCTTGCAGTCTCTCCTCCCATCTCTGTCCTTCCTCCTCTCTCCTCCTCCTTATCCTCCCTCTTTCCAAACAGATGCCATCCCTCTCTCTTAGACATAGCTCCTCTTCCGATGGCCCTTTGATTATATTGTCAAAATTAACAAAACAATGTTCACACTGTTATTCATAAAGTGAAAAAGCTGAGTTTTTACACTTGTTGGTTCAGAACTCTATCACAGTATGCACACTTTGTTCTTTATCTGCTAAATAAAAAGAAACACATGCAATGAAAGCAGCACAAAAATGGCAGAGACTCGGCTTCTTGAATTCTTTTTCAGTTCAAATTATTTACATCTGAGCAGTGGTCTTTTTAGAAGTTCTTTTTCAAATTCAGTTTTAGCAACGCAGTCCACAGAACCCAACTTTCCAGAAAATGCCTGCAAGTCTCCCTGCTTCTATTCCCTCTTATATGAACTTTTTAAACAAATATTCTCGTATTTTCAGGAGTTCAAAAACTGTAAAGAAAGTGTCTATTCTACTACAGCAAGCAGGAAGTAAAGTGACAACAGTTACTCTGGTGGTTTTCTCACATCCGCCACATACCTTCTCTAACCCTGGGGCATGTCAGCTGGTCACCTGTGACATCACACTGCTCCAGGCGATGCCATGACACAAACTGGAACCGACTTGAAGGAAGCTTACGAGAAAAGATGAAGAAGAGAACAGGGTGAAAGGGTTTTTATTCTTGAACAAATAAATAAATAAAAGTGTCTTACAAAAGGCTGCAATGCATCATTCTGCAAAGTTTCAAAGCTATAATAGCATCCATGACACATATTCAGTCAGTTTGCTTGATCTGCAGAGACCTTTCAGAGCTATGTGATGTGCAAAGGACACCCGTGATGAGTTATAGCCTCCCCCTGAGTTTAATCAAAATCCCCTCATTGAGAGTCAAATTAATCTCAGCTTAAATTCAGCACAGTCGAATAACTGTCATGTCACCCAGCATAAAGAGAGAGAGATACATGGGAACAGCTTAGAAGAACAGGAGACACACTAAAGATTAATCTACCGTAGCTCCCCATTAGTCCAACATAACTGCATTCTCTCAGCATCCAGAGCCCATGTAGCTAAGATCAATTGGCTCATTTTTAAGACCATTAACCAATACTGCTACATGTGAAGGTCGACAAGAGCCACTACAGCTTTATTATCTTAGAATGACACCTTGTTTCTCACTTACATCATCATTATCTTTCCTTTCTTTATATGTCAGTGCATGCATTTTTTTTACGATAGAGCTATCCCCCAACTACAGTACTGCAAGTATCACATCACACTGTATACGCTCAAGTAGCAGATCTACCTGCCAATTTCATTAGAAAGCCAGAGAATCCAATTGCTAGTTGTAATTATATATATTTTCCCAAACAGAGACTATTTAATATTCATCTTAGCTTACTAATAAAATAGTCGTCATATGAAATTAAAATTTGTAGTATTATGTTAACTGTTTTTGCAGCTCCAATAGGATGCAGCACTGAACTAAATTTTTCTCCTTGCTTGACCTTTTCAACCCACTAACACTCATCCTATTCACTCTTTCTGTGTCTGTGTAACTCTATACACCCTCCTCCTGGTAATCTAGACACAGGAATGACCCCATTCCAGCTGACCACTGAGCCCCACTGGCTTGAAAGTCACACAACAGCCCCAGGTCACCTGTTCAAACTCCCCAATGTAAAGGTTTTCCTAAAGGTCCTAAATAAACAGTGTGTGACACAACAATGCAAATAACCAAAATGGAAAGTGTGGATGATTCAGTCAACTATACACATTTCTTTATAAGACAAGATTACTGATACTACTGAAAAGGAATGTATGGATGCATTAATAAAATACCATCCACCTCAGTTTCTACCAAAACTGAAGCATGTGTCATGTAAACAGGCAATAAAATCAGCCCAAACCAGAAAATATTTTCTAAATCGTTAATAAAAATTCCTTATAAATGCTATTTTGCTGCAGGATTTTAAGAAACACACTTTGAAGTCTTTAAAGACATGACACACATAGATTTTTTTTTTTTAACCACAAGTGGGAAAACACTGCATGGAACATAAGAAGGATTAGGTGAGGAGACATTTTTCCATCTTTCTTAATTCAGATAGTAGAGAGGGTGAAAAATCATTCTGCACAGCAGTCTAGGCGAGAGGCCAGAGGCTTGAGGGCAAAATAGCAAGCGTAGGGAATAGACTGAGAATATCATTCAGCTCAGAGATGGCTAACAGAGGAAGGGGGACACACTGAAATGCAAGGTTACTGAGATGAAGAAAAGAGGGTAGGCAGGGTAGAAGGGTGAGGAGAACATGGCAGAAGCAATGAGCAGATTACTGGTTCATCGTGTGTGTTTCTGTGCCACTTACAGGTGTGGATACGAGCCCAGAGTCGGGGCTGTGATCCACAGAGAGAGGTGTGCCTGTAACCCTGTTGTCAGAGTACTGGGATGAGTGGGATTTGGGGAAACTGCCAGTGAGTGTGTTCACACCTGAAGAACTGGAAAAGGAAGAAAACAACAGCTGGGGTCATAGGGTACTGTTGTTAGGATTTATTTGACTATAATGTGAATGACTGATGCTTAATTATTATACAAGCAGTTATTCTTTATATATATACAGTAT
>VUQH01090224.1:2429-17739 GCA_015106775.1 Etroplus canarensis | reverse complement strand
AAATATTTTATATATATATATATATATATATATATATATATATATATATATATATATATATATATATATATATACATACATACATACACACACATACACACACACACAGTATGTGTTAAGTTATACTAAGGTACTCAAAGCTCTTTGTTTGCAGTGTAATAAGAGAAGATGGCAGTGGGAAAACAATGCCAATGACACTTGTGAGAAGCTGTCTGAAGCAGAAAAACTCAAAGCTCCATCTCCACCTGGGGACCACAACCACAGCTCCCTTTGGCCAGCGTTCCTTTCCACCAAACAGCAGGATGTATGAAACAATACAGCTGTCTGCCTTGATCCACTCTGCCGCTTGTCTCTGCTACAATTATTTGCCTCATTCAGATTTTTCCCCTCTCTCTCTCCATCGCGCTCTGCTGGACCAAATGAGAATCAGATGTTTTGCAGAGGAAGGACGGACCCCCGCCCATCCTGCTTTGCAGGGGAGGCGGGATAGCATCTGTGTAATAACGCACACACATTGACAGGAAGTTTAAAATTCCACCCAACTTCCATCATAGGCCGGCAGCTGAAGCAGAAAGCTGCCGGCAGAAACCATGCACTAGTCCTGATCCATACAAACTCACACATTAGGTTTACAAATAAGCAGGGGCAGACATTACCTATGGAAATGAATGCAGCTGGATTTATTTTATCACCTGTTCTCAATTTGGCTTACACTGTAAGGAATTTTATGAATCTCGCTCATGTGGCTTAAAATTTAGGACCAGGGCTTAGAGGACATCCTCTGCTGCTGCTCTGTCAAAAGCATGACTTGCCTAAACAAAGACAAGGCCCCTTTCACCCCGCAAATTCCTTGACAACTGCTGCAAGCTTCCTGCTGGCATTTGATATGCTCCATTTCGTTCCCATGACCGAACTCCAGTCATGCTGAGGCTTTCGGCGAAGGCTCGTCTCACTGTCACTCTGAAGCGTCTCTGTACTGCCGACGTGAAACTTCCCTCATTCTCTGAACCAGCGAGGGTGTCACAGCGAGTCAAATGTGATTTGAATTTAGTTTTGCTTTCTATGTCTCAAAGTGTGCAATAGTGGGTGTGTGTTTCTTGGTGCAATCACAAGGGGAAGAGACAACGAGGAGCCGCTGTGGGTTATCATGTGTAATTAGTTTTAACCTTAAGTGGTTGGGACGAAAGCTTTTCTTTGGATATGAGTGATTTCTTCTTTTGGTTTAACCTTTGAAATCTCTGTGGCTATCATCAGAAAAATGAAAAATTCCTGCCTTTTCAGTGCTTCACTTTCACTTAGAAAGGCCATATTTACCCATCCAGTTTTGGAATCTGAACCAGTGACCCTGTCATCACAACCACACTCCTCCTGACTTATGTCTTGACAGTGATCCTGCCCTGGCATCCCATCCACATGAAACCCCAAACAGGCCTCCCCCTCCCCTCTTTTGGTCTCCTCGGCGGTGGGGGCAAACTCACCAAGCTGACTCTGTTTTTCCCAGCATGTGGTTGCCAGGTTGGATAGTTCCCGGTATTTCTCTGCCAGCTGGAGTTTGCCGTTATTAAGGCGAGGTCGCCGAGCGAGGCTCACTTCGGCCAAACTCCGGTTGGAGGTCAGCAGGATCTCCCTGTCCACTTGAAGGTCCTGAAACTGTGAAAAAAGAAAAGCAATAAATATGAAATGAGCTTTCATTTTTCCTCTTGTACGCACAGACTCTCATGATAAGCAGTCCATCATGCACAAGAAACAGCTGTGCAGGGGTGTTTCACAGAACATTATAAATTCAAACAACATACAGTTAGGTTCATAAGTATTTGGAAAAACAGTTTCTACAAACATGCTTCTGATTTAAAATCCACTGTGGTGGTGTAAAAACACTCAACATATGACTTGAGAGTAAGAAGGAGGACAGCCACAAACACAGGTAAAACTACAAATGGCGCAGCAAAAATTACACGTGGAAGAAAGCTTGTGTAGCGGCCAGAATAGCGCCACCTGGCTTGTTAATAAGAAAAAAGTCAGCCGGGAGTCTGGTACTGGAAGTACTTGCCTTTCAAGGCCAGTGACCAAGGAGAGACAAGTGATTCACAAAAGGCAATATGCAAACAATGCTATTGTACTTTCACACCAAGGATAGAAATATTTCCACTTTAACAAAAACCTAAAAGAGACAAGCGTCCAGATCTGTTCAAAGAATTCAAGATTTCAATTCATATTAAACATCTAAAATATTATCCTCCTTACATTATCCTGAAATGCAGGTCACCACTTAGTTTGAGACAGCTGGGACTGCCATAGTGAAACCATCATGTTCCATGGGCTAAAATGCTTACAGTGGCTAACACTGCATAAATGCTTGCATTAACATGATGTAACTAATGTTGCAGCTTGTAGTACCAACAGTGATATTTTCAAAAAAACCCTGAACTAGTAAAGTAAAAGCTCAAAAAGCCATGAAAATGATGCCATTCGTAGGACTCATTGCAGTATCTATGCAAAACTGTTGCACTCCAGCACATAAATCATAGTGCTGTATCCTGTTCTTCTGTGGCTTTTATTGTATTGAATTTGGTAACAAGAATCATGTTTTTTTCTGGTATTGGTACCTACTACATTTCCAGTATCATTACATCCCTATCAATGACAGCTACCACATGCAAGTTCAACACTTGCAATCAACGCCAGATCTTTAATCTGCTTAGTTTGTCATGGAATAACAAGGGAACAGGCTCCACCTGCCATGAAACTGCTTGTCAGTCAACTGTCCTATTTCTTTGTAGCTCCTAAAAATCGGGGGCTATGCATAAAACTGGAGGGTCATGCCAAAACTGTGAATGCAATTACTTCAATCACATTCTTGACTAATTTAAACTCCAATGTGGTGGTGTAAAGAGGCAAAACTACAAAAACTACTTTTATCCAAATACACATGGACCCAATCTCTCTCTCTCTCTCTCTCTCTCTCTCTCTCTTACACACTATAATTATTAGAACAATTTTGTTTACTTTGTGTCTCTGTAAATCTGCCAAACATGGCCACTGAAACAACAAAAAGAACATCTGAAATTTCCCCACGGTCCATGTTTTCTTGATTAAAATAATAAAAGCATAAATGTATTGTTTGACTTTGTTGTCTTTGAAATTTGAAATGTGTACTTTCATTGATTTCCTGGACTCCCTCCTTATGCTACAGGAGAAAGGCAGGCTCAGGAAGGCAGTACAGTACACAGAGGGGCAGCTAATAAATCCCATTTCCATAAAAGGTGGGCTATGTTCCAAAATGCAATAAAAAAAAATATGTGATATGCCATTTCACAAGAACCTTTATTTAACTGACAAAAGTACAAAGAAAAGATGTGTAATAGTATTATGGGCCATCTCATTTTTATTTTGTAAATACACACAAATGTAGAATTTGATGGCTAAAACACACTCAACTAAAGTTGGGACAGAGTTAACCCATAGGAACCCAGACCTATTTTACCTCAGGGACTACAGAAGTTAAGGTCAAGCATGAAGCTTTACATGTTTTACAATCTTCCTTATAAAGTGTTGTTACACGAACGTCACCATAGGTTCTTATGGGTTAAAATAAAAATGTAAAGTGCTCAGAACAATCAAGTAAAACCAGTTTGGAAGACAACCACATTGAGCAGGCTTACTGGGAGCAGGTGAGGTATTGTGATTGGGTATAAAAATAGCATCTATCAAAGGCTCAGGCTTTGCAAGCAGGATGGGTCGTGGCTCACCTTTTTGTGCCTAAACCCATGAGAAAATTATAGTTCAGCTCAAAAGGAACATTTCTCAATGCAAGACTGTGGAGAATTCAGGTCTTTAAACATCTACAGTGCATAATACCGTGACAGATTCAGAAAATTCAGGGACATCTCAGTGCGTAAAGAGCAAGGTTGGAAACCTCTGATGAGTACGTGTTATCTTTGAGCCCTCAGGCAATGCTGCAAAAGAAATCATCATGCTACTAGAATAAATACAGCCATCTGGGCTCAGGAGTAATTTGAAAAACTTTCTCATTTAACACAGTTGCACAGAAATGCAACTTGAAACCTTATTATGTAGGCAGGAACCCATACATCAATTCTACGTAGAAATGCTGCACAGTTTACCTCAGATGGACCAAAAGACTGCAGAGCCATGTGCTGTGGTCAGACGAGTCCACATTTCAGCTTGTTTTCAGAAACAAACGGAACAAACAGAAATCAAGGTCTCAGCCATCAGACTGCAAAAGGTGCAAAGCCAGCATCTGTGATGCATCAGCACTCACTGCATGGGTAAGCTGCATGTATGTGACAGTACACTGCATTGCATTGTTGCAACTGTTGCACATGTTGCACACATTGCACTTTATTTATTTATCTCTTTTTTAAAAAAAATCTTTTAAACTTAAATTTTTCTAACTGTAGAAATAAAACTAGTCCTGTCTCTGTCACATGTCATATGTTTACATGCTTACATGTTGCACCAGGTCCTGGAGAAACACTATTTCTTTTCACTATGTTCTGCACCAGCTATATGTAGTCGAAATGACAATAAAGCTCTTGAATCTTGAGTCCAGAGAGACACTTTTTTTAAATCACTCTAAGCCCTCAGGTTGGGGAGGGACACCAAGCCATTCCCAGGCCACCTGGGAGACGTGTCCTGGGTCTGCCTGATCAGACGAACCACCTCAGCCGGCTCCTTTGGATGTGGAGGAGCAGCAGCTCTACTCTGAGTCTCTCCTGGATGACTGACTGACCACGACAGACCGATGCAACGTCCACATCACTGCAGATGCTGCTCCGATCTGTCCACCTCCCGCTCCACTGTCCCTTCTTTCGTGAATAAGACTCCGAGATACTTGAACTCCCCCACTTGGGGCAGGACGTCGTCCCCAACACGTCAATCCACCTTTTTCCAGCTGCTATCTGTTGGTCTGCTGGTTCAGCTGTATTACCAGTCTATAAATCCATCAATGATCAGACAGCAGGAGGCTGCTCTGAAGACATCTTATTATAGTTGGACCAGAAAATAACCAAGTTTCTCTGTGACTGATCAGTACATCAGAGTTTGAATTAAACATCTCCAGATGTTGATCTGTGCTCAAACTCTGCTGCTGATTGGGCTGAACTGTTGTGTGTTTGAATCCTTTGAACCCTCAGTTTGATTGGTTACTGTAGTGTAAAAAATAGAAAGACCCTTTCGTTTCTCAAATATCCACTGTTTTTGTATCACCGTCTTCTTCTTTTAGTTGCTCCTGCTCGGGGTCGCCACAGCAGATACAGCAGGTATTTCCTGCCAGCATGTAGTGGATCATGTGTGGAACCCAAAATGAACATGCTGTATTTATCACATGATGGTTATCACATCATGCTGACTTCCTTTACCAATAGGTGGCACTATGTCCATCCATTTTCTGCCACTTGTCTGGGTTCGAGTCTTGGGGGCAGCAGTCTAAGCTAGGACATCCAGCTCTTTTAGGAGGACACTGAGGTGTCAGCTGGGTCTCCACCTGGTTGGACAGGTAGGGGGCACCCAGGAGGCAGGGGGTGGTCAGATGGCCAAACCAACCTCAGTCTCTAAGAAAGCTCATTTTAGCCACTTGTATCCATAATCTCGCTCTTTCAGTCACTACCCAGAGCTCGTGGCCACAGGTGAGGGTAGGAATGTAGACTGACCAGCAAACTGACAGCTTCAGGTTCACACTCAGCTCTCCACCGTGATGACCGTGAGGGAGCATCAGCACGTAGACGACTCCAGACTCAGACTCCCAATAAGCATGTGAAGTTTGGGACACAATTATAAACAACTTCTTGTGCTGAACTTCACCATGGTGCTACAGAGAGGCCTGTTAATGAAAACCCAAACGCATCACCGGGGTCTTTAGATCAAACCGAGGAAAGGTCATGTTGCTCTGATTAAATATCCAGCAGGAGTTTGTTGAAGCACAGGGCCTAAAAATGGTGAAAAACGGCATCTGCAGTCTAAAAAATGGCACACTTCCTGTCAGCTGCAGAAGATTTTCAAAGAGGCTTTTGGTACGTCTTACACAAAGCTGCCAGGTTTCATGCATGCAGGTGAAACGTGCCATCGCAGCTACGTTGTTGAAATGTTGGAGGTGGCACTGCAGTCAGTTTGTCACACCCACACGCAAGAGGAAGTGTCTGCCACGACTGAGGCGTGTGTCAGTTTTCCTATCCTCTCTCTCTTGAATGCAGCATCAAGGTCTGACGGGTCCTCTGACCACACCTGGAGAGCTTAATGTTACCGTCCAAAGAGCCATTTTTGACCAAAAACTCTGTATGAAGCCACAACACACATTTGTGCCTCATAATGAAGACACAACCAAAGAACCGTCATGAAGTAAAAAACAGCTCTTCATGTTTAGCCTGAAACACGGCAGCTATACACTTCTGCAGCCACTCTGACTCCCACCTGCATTTGTGCAAGGTGGGGACACAAGCCCCTCTCAGCAAGCGGGGTTGTGTCAGGAAGGGCATCCGGCATAAACTCTGCCAAATTACCCCTGTGGCGACCCCTTGGGGAGAATACCAGAGGGCAGCTGAAAGTATGTTTCAATCAAATTAAAGGTGGCCTACAATGATAAGAAATAAAACATACCTCAGCCTAAAAATGGTTAAAAAATTGAGCAAAAAAACAGAACAAAAAGGCCAGTTTCAGTATAATCTAGACTGAAGTCCAGCCACAGATCAGGCACACTGGTGACTGAGCAATCTGTCCACACACTTAACTTTTCTTCAGCTGGACTCAGGACTGGACAGTTACAGACGCACAGCTCGTGTCTTTATGTTTTGCTTCCAAAGAGCCCGACTGCCTTTTTTGTTTTTTAAAGCAACAGTTCTCCAAGCTTTCTGAAGGGCTTTCATCACTGGCTTCTTTTTCACTCAGTTTCAGTCCTGCCAGTGGTGGTGGAGATCTGGTCAAAATAGATGGAATTAAAAAAGCGGAAAAGAACCATCAAATTTTCATCCACGATGCAATACCATCTGGAAAGCCTGTGATTGGCAGCGGCTTCATTTTTGATCCCAAACACACTGCCAATGCAGTAAAAGCCTACCTGGATAGAAAAACACACGCTGGAACACTACCAGTCATGGACTGGCCGCCTCAGAGCCCAGACCTCAGCATCACTGAAGCAGTGTGGAATTGTGTTGACAGAGAAGAAAGGCAGCCGACATCCAAAGAAGAGCTTTCAAGGATTCCAGAGAACTATTCCTGAATCCTGGAGAACTATTCCTGAAGACGACTTAGAGAAATGACAGAAAGCTTGGCTAAGAGTTCAGGCTAGGTTAGAACTGTACAAATTGTTTTTGTCTTACATGCTGCATTTACATTTGTTTGCATGTTTCAATAAATCTTTGCACCAGTTTCCCATTTCTTGAGTGAAATCCACAAAAAACAGAAGGGTTGGCCCAAGACTTTTGCACAGTACTGTATGAGATTTAGCAAAATTAAGGTGTACTGGCTGTGATGCACATATTAAAACATGTTTTGTTTACATATTTTAGTGTCCCTGTAGTGCAGTGGTTCACACGTTCACCTCACATGCAAAATGTCCCTGGTTCAATTCCAGGTGGGGACACAAGCCCCCCTCACCATTAAGGCTTGTGCCAGGAGGGGCATCCAGTGTAAAAAGCTCTGCCAAATTACCAGTGCAGGAGACCTTGGGGAGAATACAGGGGAGCAGCTGCAGTACATTTTCGTGTGCATATTCTACTCACAGCCTCAGAATGTACAGGGTCTCGAACCTGTGACTCTGGGGCCACATGTGGCTCTTTAGCTGATATCCAGCGGCTCCTTCAGAGTTCCACAAAAAACTAGATAAATACGTTGAGTTAGAACCTGCTTTGGGGAACTCCCTGTACGGGTGTGGAGACTGTCAGATAAACCCGTCGTCCCGAGGACCTGAACCTCAGCAGAGCTTGGGGTGTCCAAACACGACTGGCTCATCTGCAGATATTAAACCCAAACACCAGAGGCGTTCAGCGTGCGTGGACAGGTCAAACAAACGTAGTCGTCGCACACCAAAAACAGAGTGAAATGACTAAATAATGACAGGTATGCCCCTGCAGAGCACTCACACGTGGGAAAAATGACGTTCATTACTTTAACAGTGCTGAAAATGTACCTAACAGGGTACATCACGTTCATTAAGCCAAAATAAAGCACAGCAGGTGATACTTCACTTAGAACATACGTGTACCTAACAGAACACACTGTCATGGATTAAGTAGACTTTATAAAGCTCCTTGCAGCGTTTTTAGGTCCAGGATGTCTTAAAATGTCTTTTTGGACGACGCCTGACTGAGATGAACGACACATTAGGATTAAAAAGCTGAAGGTTAACCTCCATCTTCATGCTGTTTTCTGTCAAAGCCACAGGGAGCCGCTGGAGATCCCTGGTTTGGCAGGAACACGTCAAAGCAGAAAACGTGCCAGTGCTTGTTGCCACTAGGTGGTGCTATGACTAGTTAAATACTGGCGTGCAGATGTGCTCAGTCCACAACTCTGGGGCAGATCGAACAATTTATACTTAACACTTCAAATGTTATAGTTAAGGACATGTGGTGGACCTGTGGACATGTGGACCCAGCCCCGATCATTAACCTGTAAATAAAAGATGGAAGAAGCTCTGACTACAGGAACCTGCCAGAAGTGACCACATCTGGAGTCTTTTTTTCCAAATACATACGAGGAACTGGTTCTAGGTCAGGTCTAGTACCAGTCCTGTGGCGGCGTAAAGACTTTACTAAGACAGTAGCTCCTCCCACTTGGTGTTCTTCACAGCAGCACACAGATCTTCATCAGTCCTTCAGTACTGGTCTTTATTGGAAAAGTGACATGAATCAGATCATCATCATCACTAACAACTGACAGTAACGTTGGTCCTGCTGACACACACTCACACACTCACAGCTCTACAGTTTCTGTCCTAACTGGAAGAAAAGGCAAAAGGAAGAGGAACGGCATCATGGGAAATGTAGGAATAAAAAAGTGTTTTTAAAAAAAAAATCCCGTGGCTTCTGGAGCTTAAAAGAAGTCGAGATCGTCTGGAGCGTCGAGGTCTCTGTACTCGATGATGGACCGAGGGTCTCCTCGCATGCCCCTGCACGCGCGCACACACACACACACACACACACACACACACACACACACACAGTATGAGCTGACCGATGTCATCAATACATTTGTGTGTGCGGTCGTCACTCCGTCTGGTCTCTACCTGCTGTTTCGTTGCTTCCCAGAAAACCCGCCTCCTCCCAAGTGACCTCTGAAGTTGTCATAGTTACCGCGTCCTGCTCCAAACTGGTTGGGCGGGTGATGGAGTCCACCGCCTAACACACACACACACACACAGTTTAAACAGTCAACAAACACTCAACAATGCAAAAGATGAGATGTAATGAAGGCATGCAGGCTGCTGCTGTTATAAACCACATTACACCCGAGTCTGGTTCTGCCAGAGGTCTCTTCCTGTTAAAAGGGAGTTCTTCCTTCCCACAGTCACCGAGTTGCTCACAGGGGATGGTCTGATTGTTGGGGTTTTCTCTCTAACACTGCAGGGTCTTTACCTTACATGAGACGACTTGTTGTGAATTGTTGCTTTATAAATAAAAGTGAACTGAATTAAAAATGATAATAAATTAAACTGTATTATTTTACTTTCCATTATGTTATTACGCGATGTTAAATCTTAGGCTCATTATTTCACATTTTTTACTTTTATTTTCTTATTTCAGGTTATATTAAAATGTGTTTAATTTTTACATTACATTTTAACTTACTTTTTAATTATTTGATATTTTACATCTTAATTTGAACTTAATTAAATTGTATTTCATATATTAAAACTGATTTATAATTTTACATATAATATTTTATTATTTCATCTAAACATTTACTTTATTATTTCCCACAGTACACCGTATTTTAATATTTCACATTCTATACATTTTTATTATTTGTTATATTACATTTTATTTACATTTCACATTGTTTATGTAAAGTTTTATTATTCTGTATTCATATTAGTGTATTATTACATACTTATAATGTTAAAGTTTATATTTTATTATCGCACATGTCGTGTGTGTGTGTGTGTGTGAGCGTGTTAGTACCAGGGAAGCCGGGCATGGGCGGTCTGACTCCGGGTGGATATCCCAGAAGGCTTTGCTGCTGTGGAGACTGACCAGGGAATCCTGGCAACCCTGGAGGAGCAGCTGGAGGAGAAGCGGAGGAAACGTCAGAATGTAAAAGTAACAGCAGCGCTGACAGAACAGAAAGCGCCATCAGGTTTCACTTCAAGAACCTTGTGACGGTGGTGGGAGGGGCTTGTTCTCAGGCAGAGCGGGCCTTTTGGCGTCCAGCAGGAAGTTGTTAAAGAACTCGACCTCCTGCCTGACGGCGGCGACCTTCTCGGCGTGCTTGTTCAGGATGTGTTTGCGCACGAACTCGGGAGCCTTGAACTTCTTCCCGCTCAGAGGACACAGCCACTTGTCCTTACTGAGCTCTTGAGTGTTGGCGGACAGGAACTTCTCCACCTGGACACAGCGGCGACCAGGTGAGACGGACAGGAAGAGACGGACAGACGGACAGGGCAGTAAGGGGAGGAGAGGTCCTACCTCTTGTTCTGGGTCTTTCTTCCCCAGGCGGGCAGCTTCTTCCTCACTCAGAGTCTCTGACAGCGAGAGCAGAGGAGCCAGACGCTCCTCACACATCCGCTGGTGTTCACTCACTGTCCAATCAGAGCACAGCCACATCAACAACAGCACTTTGTGTAGCTATAATTTACATTTACCCCTGAACGCCTCATATGTGAAGTGAAACTAGTTTCCACTGGTAAAGACTTCCTGTAAGCCTGAGCTGGATCCTGTTTGTGACAGGAGGACTCATCTTCTAACCTTCTCCTGAGATACAACATTTTGTGTGTGTGTGTACCCTCGGTTGCAGTGATCTTGGCCACAGGTAGAGGTCCTCGTACGTGGATCAGCCCACAGCGGTGGGGCATCTCGTCCTCAGCAGGATACTCACAGAAGTTATAATAATCTACAGAGTGAACCAGACGCAGGTAGAGCAGCAGCCGGTCCAGCACCTGCACACACACGTCACCACGGATTAACACGCACACACACATCTAAGACCAGCCATGGTCATCAGACGGAGCTCCTCCCACCTTCAGCAGCTTGTCATCCGTCTCCAGGGTCACATCAGAGGAGGCGGGGTCCTTCGCCTCAGCTGTGTCATCACTGTTACCTCCGGAGGCGCCGATGAGCTCCTCCTCCTCTGCACTCACCTCCTCTATCAGGTAATCTGTGATGTTCTTCAGGACGGGGTTGGTCTCCATCTACACACACACAGGTGTGTGAAAAATGAAACTACAGCTCCCATGATGCTTTGAGAGATGTAAATATGAAGGATAAACTGCAGTCACAGATGTGCGTTTTCAGAAACGTTCAGCAGTGTGGACCAGGACCGTACCTGTCCCGTCCACAGCTCCCCTCTCTGGTCCAGACTGTGGACGAGTCGGGCCGACAGTCGGATGTCGTTCCTCACCACGGGCTTGTGGTGGGTCAGACCGTTGACGCTGCGAACCCGCCGACACAGATCTCTGTTGACCACCGGAGACAGTTCACAGTCTCTGAGCTGCAGGAGAGGACGAGGCGAGGTTTAGTCATCCATCAGAGCATCTGCAGCCTCTGGAGCTCTGTGTGTGTGTGAGTGTGTGTGTGAGAGTGTTTACCCGGATGTTCTGAAGGTTCCAGCACGTCTCCTTAATGTTCACGCTGCGGTCAAAGGTCACCCAGCACCGCCTGAAGAACCTGGCACACACATTCAAACGTTAGCATAGCTGCAGGAGTTTGGTCATTAGGAAGACTGTGGCTCAGCTCAGCTGCACCACCATCAGGAAAAGGTTAGAAGCACACGTTTCTGTACTGCAGTAAAAGCTGGTGGTGTTTGACTGCAGCAGACCACCAAACCCCACCGCTCTCCACTAGCTAATGTGCTCTGCTGCTACCACAGGAGCGCAGTCTGATGTCTGAAGGATGTTTAGTGTTTTATCTGTAACATACGTATTGTTACACACAGGAAGTGTACGAGCTCGTGTTTAAAGTGGCAGTTTTTAACCACCTGCAGGAACCTTAAACTGAAGCATTTTAACAGCAGCTGTGGTTTGATTCTGTTAGCGACGCCTCGTGGCTGGGAGGCGCTAACGCAGTTCCAACAACCGCACGTCTCAGGTCTCACCTCCTCTCAGGCTGAGGGTCCGACAGCGCCACCCGCAGGAAGCCCGGGTACCTGCGACACAGCTGCAAGGACATGAAGCAGGTTAATAAAGAGTCAGGTGACCTGAACAGGTGTGTGTAAGAATTTCTCCTGCTATTATATGTATACACACATCAGGCAGGACTGCAGCTCGTTTTTTAAACTTTAACCCTGAGGCCACTGTAAACATGCCATTTAAATAAAACTGGAATGAATCAAATTCAATTTAACTGAACCAAATTAAAATTTCCAAAGATTAAAGCAGCAGTAAAATGAAACCAAAGAGCACAGAGTTTAAATAGTCAGCTGTGCAGCAGAGACTGGTTTCTCCCACTGCACATGAACGCCACACTGTGAACATGGCATCCTACCTGGCGAGGTAAGGCTTCCGTCCTGTGTGGGTTTCATCATCACCCTAACATACATCCAGGTTTGTGATGGGAGGAGCTTAAACAAGTCATCCTCAAACAAACACACCAACGTCCCGGGCTGAAAAATGAAGCTGCAGTTCCTCTAATGTCCACTAGAGGCTGGCTCCTACACTGGCCTCTTTGAAGCCCATAAAGCCAACAAATAAAAAGGTTTGTGCTCTCTTACAGCAGTAATCTCCTCCTTGGACACTTCTGGCGGGATGCTCCTGATGAATAAGGAGGTGGTGAGATGTAGGGGGCGGGGCTTGGGTGGAGCCTCCATTTCCCTCTCCTTTCCTCGCTCCTTACGGCGTTCTGAAACAAAGAGTTCCATCTTTCAGAGTAACTAAAGACGTGTGAGCTCCTCAGATGTGAGGAGTTGTTGTTTCTCTCCGTGAACTCAGTATGTTTTAAATCGGAGCTTTAATCACATCAATAACGTCTCAGTAATGTAAACAATAAACAACCATCAGCCTCTCACAGTTTAACTTAAGTGTTTGAAGTGTGTCTGTTCTGCTCGCAAATAAAGTTTTAGACAAATACCGTCCCCTCCGTCCTCCTCCTCTTCCTCCTTCTCCTCGTCTTCGTCCTTCTCTCCGTCAGAGTGGGAGGAGTCAGAGTCGGAGGCGCTGCCCTCGCCGCTGTCGGCGGACACGCTGCGTTTCCTCTTCCTGCCCTGAGAGGACGCGTCAGATTAACACCACGGTGTAACGTTAGGCAGCATCATGACGGAGAACCAACTCACTTTCTTGGTCGTCTTCTCTTCCTCCTCCTCCTCTTCATCTTTCTTCTCCTCATCGTCCTCCTCCTCGTCCTTCACCTCCTTTCCGTTCCGCTTGGTGTCTTCATTCTGACACAGGAAACACGACTTTTACGACCACAGAAGATGGTTCGATGTTTTAATTAAACACATTTTTTCTCTTCAGTCACGTTTGCTACGCTTGGAGCAGTCAGTAAGACAGGAGGAGCTCTATATACACTCACGGCCACTTCATTAGGTACACCACACAGACCAGCCCATCACTCAACGTCACTTAAATTCCCCGTTCTCTCTCATTCTGACGCTCCGTTTGAACTTCAGAGGGTCGTCTTGATCATGTCTACATCTCTAAATGCAACAAATTGCTGCCATGTGATTGGCTGAATAGATAAATGCACTAAGAGAAGTTGAACAGGTGTACCTAATGAAATGGCCAGTGAGCATATATTAATATCAGATATTAAGGCTTACAGAAGAGCACCAGGATTAAAGTCGGGTCTAAGCAGAGGAAGACAAACCCTTCAGATGGTCTGTAAACCTTCAGACCTTCTTCCTCTGTGGTGTGAGGGATCTTCCAGGAACACTGACGTGATTTTCTGGAGACGTGGACAGCAGGCAGTGGTTTTGTACGTTTTAATGTGTCGTGTGTGTGAGATCAAACAGATTTCCTCGTGTTTTAGCATCAGAGCCTGGGAACTGTTTCCGTGGTGTCAGTGATTGATCTTAAATCCTCGTGACCCTGTCAGCCTGTTTTGATCAGCAGCGAGAACGTCACCTTCTCTGAGTCTTTGGTCTCTCCCGTGGCGCCGCTCGCCGTCTCCTCCGGCTGACTCGCTGTCGGCTCCGCGCCGGTCTGACCGCTCACGTTTCCTCCGCTGGGATCTGCCTGACTCTTCTCGCCTCCACCTGCTCCACCTGCTCCACCGCTCGCCTCCCCTGCAGGAGCTGCCTGAGCCTCCAGGACCTGCAGGTCAAAGTCTGTCCCTCCTTCCATCTTTATCACAGCTGCAGAGAGAGACACGGGTTCAGGACTTCATCACCCACAAACCCCCTCTCACTCCACTTCCTGTCCCTTTACCTGCGTCCAGGAGCTTAATGATGGCAGGGGCGTGGTCCATGTCCAGCGACACGTTGTCCAGCCAGTTGTTGTCCAGCAGGAAGAGGAAGACGCCCAGCCGGGTCTTGAGGGCGGCCAGAGACTCCGCCTTCCTCGCTGCGATGTCGTCGGGGAGGTACTTGGAGCGGAACCACTCCTGGTCTTTGTGCTGGAGGAAGAAGTCCTGCAGCTGCTGCCGCCGGAAGTCCAGCTTGTACTGGTTGTAGCGCTTCACCGCCTCGGTCTCGTCCACGCTGTCCTCCATGTTCAGCAGGAACTCCTGCAGACACGCCACGGACATTTTACGACCTCCGCAGGGACACGCGGACACTTTAATACTTTACATCAATACCAGGGGCTCACCTTAAAGCTCCTCATGGTCGGAGGACCAGGAGGAGGGAGGTCTGGATCCACCATGCCCAACCTGAGAGACAAAGGTCAGGTTTAAATAATCACAGGATCGTCCAAAACTATCCATATGTTGGCATAAAATACACATGTTACAGATTCTGTTGATTATGACTCTCATAATCATGCCAGTAATAATCTAATTCATCAGAGGAGAAATGAGCCTGATGAGTCATCACCATCAGTGACATCATCATCATCATCCATCAGCACAACTGAGGAGGAGGAGCAGTCATGCTGGATTCACCCCCGCTCCAGATCTCTGTGGCTTTAGCCCACAATAGTGAGTTAAGGTTTGCATGGGACAGGGTGCAGAAGACTGGTGTAACCACTAAGGGGCAGAAATGTCTCAGACCG
>VUQH01090223.1:3601-27549 GCA_015106775.1 Etroplus canarensis | reverse complement strand
AATGCAACAAACAGCAAACAATGCAAAGAACAAAACCCTTTTTCATCTAAACCAGATGAACATAGTGCAAAAACCAAAATTGTGCAAGACAGTACACAAGAAAGGCACAATGAAAAGACAACACAAGCACAAAACACTAGCACTGAAAGAAAAAGAAGTGATGTGCAGTAACAGCAGTTGAGGTAGTGCAGATTGTGTGTGCGTGTCTGTGTGTGAGTGAGTGGGACAGGGTTTATAGAGTTATGCAGATCTGGGTTTGTGTGTGTGGGTGAGTGTGAGGGGGACTTCTGTGTTGTTCAGTCCTGGGTGGTTGAGGAGCCTGACGGCTTGAGGGAAGAAACTGTTACTCAGTCTGGTTGTGAGGGCCCGAATGCTCCGGTACGTCTTCCTGGATGGCAGAAGGGTGAAGAGTGTGTGTGAGGGGTGTGTGGGGTCATCCACAATGCTGTTTGCTTTGCCTCAACAGGCTAGCCTGCACTTGACTATAATAAAAAAGCCTTTTCTGCTTTTTTCAAATGCATTGTGTAAAAGCCAGATTTTAGAAAAGTGCAGAGTCAGCCAAAATGTGAGACATCGTTTTAAGTTGTGGGGCAGGGGGACAAGGGATAAAAATGCTGTGCAGTCCCACATAAAAAGGGATGTCTGGTCACCCTCTATATAGAGGCGTTTGTATGGGCATGAATGGAAACTACAGGCTGTTTTATGTTCTTATGCAATAGCTTTTGTACCCTCCTTTATTTCCTTTTAATGTTAATAATAGCTACCTGTTATTTCAGCTACTTTTCTGTCTGGTGATCAGCTTTGCGTTTCAGTAAGGATGTATAAATCAAAAACATCTCTTTTTGAGCCAAACTAGAGCTAATCAAAATGTGGGACATTGCCTCAGTATGTGGGACGGGGTTAAAAATGGACCTCGTCAACCTACCAGTATAGGGGTATTTATGGAAATCACACTTCATCTAGGTTTCATGTAAATGGTTTACTTCTAGTGCGGGATTACAGTCTGAGAAAAAAATAGAAAATTTGTATTTCACATTGTAATGAAGTTTCACCTGTTACAGTTTGGGTGCCAGTAGTATAATGAAGATTACTTTAGGTATGATGCAACCCTCCAGCAGTTAATATGCTGTGTGTTATTTGATTATTGCTTCACGGGATTTGCTGAAACAGATGTACGGTGTTTTGAGGTTTGGTATAACACACAGTGTTAGATAAACAAGTCACTAAACTGGGAGGTTTCTGGGCTCATGCACACACACACACACACACAAACTGTAAAAAACAAAGTTTTCACAGTATTCTATGCAGTTGTCAAGGTTGCTGTGTGGAACACAGAGGAAGGTGGATCCAAATGCAGGACTCAGGAGGCCGACAGGGTAAAATAAAAGGCGAGCCATCTTTATTTAGACTGATAAAATTCTTAGAAATAATGTAAAGTACAAAAGTCTGAGAAGCATGCATAAAATTCAAGGAGTGCAGATCCATAGAAACCCACAGCGTAATGGGACAGGAAGAGTGACTAACCTATATATACACATGATGAGAAACAGGAGGACGAGGAACACAAAAATCCACAAAGGTAGAAAACAACCTGAGAACATAAGAAGACAACAAAACCCATAGACCATGACAGTAGCTCTGTGAAAAACTCAGGACTGCTTCCATAGGAATTAAGAGGATAAGTAGCAGTCAGGTGCTACTAATTGATCATCAGGCAGCGTAACCACCTCTATAAAAGCAGAAGCTTTGGTAGTTTGCTGGTCTGGAGCATTCAGTTGTGTGTTAACGCAATGCCACAAACTTCCCAGGAGTGGGCGTCCCAGCAAATTCACACTGTGCAATGCTTACAGAAATTGCAAAAAACCCTAGAGCTACATCTCAGACTCCACAGGCCTCAGTTAGCATATTAAATATTAAAGTTCATGACAGTGCAGTTAGAAAAATATTGGACAAGTGTGACTTGTTTTGAAGGGTTACCAGGATAAGGCCTTTTCTGTCTAAAAAGAACACGGCAGAACAGCTTAGACTTAAAAAGTTGCATATGAAGAAACCACAAAACTTCTGGAACAAACGTTCAATAGACAGACTACACTAAACTGGAGATGTTTGGCCACATTTGGGGGAAACGAAACACGGCACATCAGCACCAACGCTTCATACCAACTGTCAAATATGGTGCTGGAGGGGTGATGATTGGAGTTTGTTTTAGAAAGGGATTTGGCTTTGTGGAAAACAAGTTTGGAGACAAAGTCAGAGAGGCAAGGCTGAGATGGTCTGGACATGTTCAGAGGAGGGATAGTGAATATATTGGACGAAGGATGATGAAGATGGAGCTGCCAGGCAGGAGGAGAAGAGGAAGACCACAGAGAAGATTGATGGATGCAGCGAAGGAGGACATGCAGAGGGATGGTGTGAGGGAAGAGGATGCAAGGGATAGTGTGAGATTTAGGCAGATGATCCGCTGTGGTGACCACTAACAGGAGCAGCCGAAAGAAGAAGATGAAGAAGGAAAACTGTAAAGCCTCAGCATTTAGAAATACAACTCCCACAATTCCCATGACTTCAAAAGTAACGCGCATGCGTCCTCGATCTGGGCCATTATTTTGTCCTCCTCAGGCTTCAAATGAACAACAGGCTAAGCGCTGCTTGAAATGAATTAATTATTAATACACGGAAAGAGCTATTTCCTCCGTCTATTTCAGACCGCCGACACGCATGGAGTCTCTCGGTCAGTAGCTCGTTGTCTCGCAGGGCTCTTCAGTCCTCCGTCGGACCCGGAGGCCGAAAACAGTGCGCGGAGTGACAGCCCCGTTAAAGCCAGCAGACTGGGTGTTTATCTGGCTGGCTAGCCACCTAGCTAGCTTCCTAAGCAATTACGAGGGGAGGAAAAATCCGAAAGGACCATTTGTTAACTTTGGAAAGAGAGGTCTGTGGACGTCCCCGTCCCGTCCAGCCTGCAGAGAGGATGGCACACCTTCGAGACATGCAAAATCAGGTAGAGACATGATCTTTTCACCAACTGTCACCTCCCTGCTTTTTATCCCCCGTGGCTGAGAGGCTTTCCATGAATAAGATGGGTGGTAGTGGTCTAGGCCATGAAAACCAGTGTTAATATGCACAAATATGATTTTATTTTTAATGGCTAATGTTCTTGCTCACTAATCAGGCTTGAAACAGACAAAGCAATCAATAATCTCACAAATATGTATAATGAGAAACTCTGAATTTGATTAAAATATGCAGTATTTTACTTAATAGAGTTGGAGTTGCCTCATATAGTGCTGTTTTTTAAATGACTTCTTTAAGTGCCTCTTTGTTCTCAAATCAACACTCATTTCCTGCTGTTATGGAAAGAGAAAACCACTGAACTTTCAAGTGTCACGCTTCTTGAATCACATCCTGGCTTAAAGTTTAATCTAGAGCCTGTCAGACATCATAATTTGGAGATTGGCTATAGCTGTAACCCCTGCTGTCATACTGTTATAAAAGAGGAGTCCTATGTGAAAGTTATTGTTTGCTGTGCTCTTCACTTACCTTACTACTTGGAAAGAGACACACCCACTCATAAACACACATATTAAACTATAGGGACTATCATCATGGCATATGCTCAGTAGTTTAAAGCTTATTTTGCTACTGGATCAGAATACCCGTTTGGACCCCGAGGAGTACTTCACTAAGCAGGAGCGGATCGGCAAGGGTTCTTTCGGCGAGGTCTACAAAGGCATCAACAACCGCACAAAGGAGGTGGTGGCCATTAAAATCATAGACCTGGAGGAGGCAGAGGATGAGATAGAAGACATTCAGCAGGAGATCACGGTGCTGAGCCAGTGTGACAGTCCTTTTGTTACAAAGTATTATGGATCATATCTGAAGGTGAGATTAAAACCATAAGTCACACTTGCACAGATAATTTTATGCAGATTCTTAGAGGCACAAACACACAGACACACACAGTACTATACAGGCAGTGGTGAAGCAGTGGTTTTAAATCTCAAATTTGAAATGTCTTTCATCAAGTATTGTCACCCCCCCTTAGGGGACAAAGCTGTGGATTATCATGGAGTATTTAGGTGGAGGATCTGCTCTGGATCTGGTAAGTAGATTTCTATTTTTATACAGCTTAAAAAGTTTTAGACAACTCATACAGTGAGGTACTTTTCATACTCCAGGAGGAAAATGTGTCTTATTTTTTGATCTGTCTTCTCCCAACTTTCTGTGATTGTATTTATTGTACCGTCATCATCCTAGCTCCGTCCGGGGCCTCTTGAAGAGACTTACATTGCTACTATACTGAGGGAAATACTAAAGGGGCTGGAGTATCTGCACTCTGAGAGGAAGATTCACAGAGATATTAAAGGTAATAAGCCCTCACTTTGTGCACTGGTGATTTCAGAGAAAGCACTGAAGAGTCACACTCTCAGCTGTGCAGGTTAGTCTTTACATTAACTAGCTGTCAGTTAAGATAACTTTACGGTTCAGTCCTGGGAGAAATTCTGGTATAATTCAGTTCTAATTTGTAGCATATGCTCGTTTGAGTAGCAGGACTATTCATTAACATTTTGAATGCAGCAGTTCAAGATTTCATATCATCAACTAAATACTGTGATGAGAGAGCTGCTGCACAGCCAGACTTAACCAGATGCTGCACAGAAGAAGTGCACACACTGAAAATATGCTAACAAGCTGTATATGTGTATTTACACCATCTGTGAACTTGAAATCTCACAACATACTGCGTGTGTTAATTGTATACACTCTTACATATTTCTATTTGTGGAGCTTTTTTTCGTTTTTCCTCGTGTGGAAATAATGTACTACTTTGTAATTAAAGAATCACAAAGATAGGGATTGAACGTCACATTATGTCTAAATTTTTTTGTGGTTGCCACAGTGAAACTGGACAGAGGTGTTTGCTGATTACAAAATTTAAGGCAATAATTAATGTTTGATTAAAAAAACCTATTGGCTTAAATTAGTTGCAACAACATAGTTGCTCAGTATCTCAGAATGGCATTCAGTCAGAGAGGCTGGCCTTAGTTTGAGCTTTTTGTATTAGCGAGATTTGCATAACAGATACTAAAAGCAGGCTTAGATTACCTTAGATTGTATTTTGACTGTCTGTCTTTTCTGTTTCTTTCTCCCAGCTGCCAATGTGCTCTTGTCAGAGCAGGGTGATGTAAAGCTGGCAGATTTTGGGGTGGCAGGGCAGCTGACAGATACCCAGATCAAAAGAAACACATTTGTTGGCACTCCTTTTTGGATGGCCCCAGAGGTCATCAAGCAGTCAGCCTACGATTTTAAGGTGAGGCAAAAGTCTGTGGACAGGATGAGAGACAATGCTTCTCAGCACTGAGCTCATGAAGAGTTACTGTTTTGTAGTCAAGTGTTGGGAACTGAATTTTTATTTCCTTTAACAGCTTTTTTTGTGTCTTTACTTACACATTTTCTCTCCCACTCAGGCTGATATCTGGTCTCTGGGAATCACTGCCATTGAGTTGGCCAAAGGGGAACCCCCTAACTCTGAACTTCACCCCATGAGAGTCCTCTTCCTCATACCCAAAAACACTCCACCCACATTGGAAGGCCCTTACAGCAAACCCTTTAAAGAGTTTGTGGAGGCCTGTCTAAATAAAGACCCCCGTTTTGTGAGTAAAACACCTGCATACATCAGCAAGCAGTTAACTGATTGGCCCTGCTGCTCTGGGACAAATAAAACATGAGGTCTTTATCCTACCAAATATTCTGGATTAGCATGTCTGGCCTTTAATAGGAATTAGTTTGTTCTCTACTTTCCAAACCATTCCAGCATGATCCAAATCACACTGATAGGCGCCAAATCTTGTTAAAATAATGAATAATATGAAGCTTGATTTAACATGTCTTTGTAGACAGCAGTACTCCAACTCCAAAGACTACTGGCTGTGACATTGTCCTTGAATCTTCATTTTTATGCTGCTCCTGTTTTTATCCCTTCTCTGCACAGAGGCCAACTGCTAAGGAGCTTCTGAAACACAAGTTTATCACACGTTATACCAAGAAGACAGCCTATCTGACAGAGCTGATTGACCGCTACAGGCGGTGGAAATCTGAGGGACATGGGGAGGAGTCCAGCTCTGATGATTCAGACATGTTAGTCTCAAGAATATCACATTTATTAATTTTAACTAAAGTGTCAGGGACAACACTCTGTCTAAATTGAGCAAACTGCTTGACGTGTGTCTCTTTTTGTCCGTGCTTCCTTCAGGGATGCTGATGGTGATGTAGATCAGTGTCCCATGTGGACCTTTCCCACAGTCAGACCCACATCTATGAACAAGTTACAGAAGGGCTACACACACGCAGATTCAGAGGTAATGCACAAACAGCAGAGAGACCATAACACCATGTCAGATCTTTTTTTCCCTTACACCCTGTTTCCTCTTTGCAGTCAGGAGATTCTGTGAAAAGGCAACCAAAGTCACAATGCTTGTCTGCTTTGGTAACACCCATTTTCAGAGAGGTATGCCAAACTGTTGCTTTTTATACTACCTCAGATTAATTAAGAAAAAAGGCAAAAATTAGTGTTTGCACGTTCCCTTGTGCCATCTATATATACACCTATCAGCCATAACATTATGACCACTGACAGGTGAAGTGAATAACACTGAATATCTCTTCTTCATGGCACCTTTTAGTGGGTGGGATATATTAGGAAACAAGTGAACAGTCTGAATTGTGATGACTGGACGACTAGGTCAGAGCATCTCCAAAACTGCAGCTCTTGTGGAGTGTGCCTGGTCGGTAGTGGTCAGTATCTATCAAAAGTGGTCCAAGGAAAGAACAGTGGTGAACTGGTGACAGGGTCACGGGTGGCCAAGACTCACTGATGCAAGTGGAGCAGCAAAATATCGTGGTAATCCACGCAATATTAGGCAGGTGGTCATAATGTTATGCCTGATCGATGTAAATTCTATCATTAGGTTAATTTATGGCATAATGTCTTAAGCTAGGTTAGGACCAGTTAAGAACTAGGGTGTTTGTCCTGGATATGCCTGTGAGTCTCTTGACTTTTCTGTGGCTTTCTTGTAAGAGTGAACCGTGACTTATAAAGGTGTTAGTAAGAAAGTCTGTCAGTAAATACAGCAACAGCACCTGGATAATTTTTATTGTAAACTTGAGGCTGTCCGATTGAAAATGGAACTGAAGAAAGTCATGTTGTCGAAGTGTCCCACTAAATCCTTTTTATTTGTCTTTTACCACCAGTTAAAGGAGAAGCGGCGGGCAAGTGGCGGCGGAGTAGGAGCCATTGAGGAATTGGAGAATGCCTTCAACCTGGCGGAGGAGTCCTGTCCGGGCATCTCTGACCGTCTTGTCACACATATGATGGAGAGAGTGTGCAGGTGATGTATCATCCTGTCAGCTGAGATGTTTATTAGTCAACAGGAAGTGCACGTTCATTTTGTCCTGACCTGCTGCTTTCATGGCATTCCTTTAGGTTTTCTTTAAACGGTAACACCACCCCGTCTTCGCGGTGAAACTTCAGCTGGATGTAACTTAACCCTGCCCCTTTTTTCGGTCTCCCAGACGCACACAGCTTCACAGATAAGGACCACAGAAGAATCCCCACCCACCTCCATTATCTCATTCCTGTACACCCTTCCAAGTCTAGTACCTGAAGAGATCTTTTAATTAGTTATAATTAAATATTTTTACAGTTTTTCTTTAAGAGTGGAGAGTATTTAAGAAAAAAGCCATGACAGTTAGAGCGTTGTGTATACCTGTTAGTGAGAAAACAACTATAATAAAGTCTATGGAAAATGTACTATTGTCTGCAGTGTCAGTGTCATTCATTTATCTGCTGGATCATATTCATTGGTTTGGTGGACCTGTGTTGCTTTTACATGTCTTCTGTCTTATATATACTGTTACAGGTGTCTCTGTAGTGTAGTGGTTTGCACATTTGCCTTACAAGCGAAAGGTTCCCGGTTTGATGCCAGGTGTGGACACAAGCCCCTCCTACCACAGAGGGTTATGTCAGGAAGGGCATTCGGCATAAAACTTCTGCCAGATTACTGATGCAAATTAATCTGCTGTAGCGACCCCTTATACAAGGGAGCAGCCGAAGCTGCGGATATAATGTTACATATAGTTCTGTATGGTATTATCGAGAGGAGATCTCTTTAATATGGTTGTGGTCATCTCAGGCACACAGCTGTAGCTGTGGGCACAAAAGCCCAACCCACCTCCTGTTCAAAATTGGTTGTGAGAATAAAGCTGGCTTTAAGGGAGGGAGAGGGGAAACTAAGAGCTTGTTTCAGACAGATTAAGAGGCTGCTCCAAGGTACAACAAAATGGAATAATGGAATTTTTTTTAATGGTGAATCATGCGAACTTCCTTGATTACAGTCCAAGATTAAAAATATGGAGCTAGAAATGAGCAGGTTGTCAGCTTCAAGTACCAGCCCTCATCTGGCCTGCACACAAACATTAGTCTAATGCTGCAAATAACCTCCATTAATATGTTGTAAAAGGTACTGATATTCACCATATATCGGATTTATAATTCATTGTCATGCGTTTCCATTTTTATTTCTCTTGCTGTTCATAAGAGTTTAAGTCTGGCAATTTGGGCAATTAACCTCTCCTCACACTGCTCGGTAATTAGCGTTGCCCTGTCAAAGGCAGGTTAATGGTGGTTCTGTTTTTCAGAGGTAATCAGCTGATGTGTGTGTTGGGTATCTTGAGGCTCCTCTAATATTTCTATTTTAATCAGAATCTGAATACTTTATTAATTTTAGGGGGAAATTACATTATGTAACAGAAACTCAGTTAAATATAAATTTGAAAGGAAGAAAATGAAGATTAAAATAATAAAACATGTCTGTTTAAATGGCAATATGTAACTTAAATAACTCCGAAGTAAAAAAACTATATACAATATGTGGCAATAAAAGAAACTAGAAAACTAGTTAAGGTGTCACAAGGAGGAATTATAGCGTTTGATGGCCACAGGTAGGAGTGATTTCCTGTGACGTTCTGTGGTGCAAATATAAAGATTTTATTATAAAGCTTAGGGTCTAAGTGGCCAAGATCAGACTGATTAGGCAACAGTAGGGTTTGAGTCGGAGGTGTGGGCACCCTAAGATCTAGTGTAGAGTACGTTGGGGAAAATGACTTACCCCAAAATAACAAATTTGCTATATGATCAGGTGACCTGTGCTGTTGCTGTGGCTAAAGTTTATGCTCTTTTATGGATTTAACCCAGTGCATTTTATATTTTACAATGTGAGCCATCATACTGTGATGGCTGCTTTCCAACCTTTTTTTTTTTTTCCAACCTTTAATCACAGTCTGCAAGTCGAATTTGGTAAGTGCTTTAGTACCAGCAGCTTAAATTCAAACTGATGACTTCTAAACTTAGATCGAACATTAATTGTGGCCACCACAGCCTTCACTAATACTGCAAACCACCTGTGCACGTATAAACTGCTCAGCATTCCCACACAGACTTTGAATAACACAAAAATGATTATAATTTAATTATTGTGAGATATTTCACAACATGGATTAACCAGATAATTTCAAAAACACATCATGTACATATCCACTGATACACAGTCCTGTTCAAAGGTCTTGAGCCACCCCTCATTATTACTTCCAAGGAGCCAGATTTTGCTGTAATTTTTTTAAAGCTGCCTTGAGCAGTAGTTCTCCCGGCTTTCTGAAGATGTCAAAGCTTTTTCACTCGTTTTCAGTCCAGTCCTTGTACCTGACTATTTTCAGATGTTTTTTGTTTATTTAGGCATTGACTTATGAATCATTCAAGCATAAAAAGGTATCTAACATAAGGGATGAATGCAGTTTGACTGACATAAAATGGTACTTTTTGAACCAACAAGGTGATTCCCAAAGACCTACTAGCAGAAAACATGGTTAGTAGTGTTTCTTTAGGAAAGTGGACAAGTGGAGTACAAAAAAAGATGTGGCATGCCTAAAAAATATCTACAGCAGATAAACAGTAACTGAAAATCACGTCATTAAGAAAAAATAAAATATACAGCGGACCTGGCACATGACCTGAGACATGCATCTGGCCCTTCTGTTGATTAAGACGAATCAATGCTGAAACCTCATCACAAATGGTCTCAATGGAAGAGGGGCTATCAAAAATGCTGGGGTATGCCAAATTACACAAGAACTGGACTGAAAATCAGTGGCAATTTGAAATTTCTGGTTCAAACAGTCATCAATATGTACAGAGGGGGTCAGGAGGAAGATACAAGTGTCTACAGCCATCAGTAAAACACAGTGGAGGCTCTGTCATGGTGTGGGGCTGCATTTAAGCCAGTGGTGTTGGTGGTCTTGTCAAAATTGATGGGATTACAGAAGCAGAAAGCTACAGTAAGGTTTCGAGTCACCATGCAATACTATCTGGAGGGCCTCTGATTTTTACCAGCTGCATTTCTCAGAATGACAATGATCCCAAACACACTGCCAATGAAGCAAAAACCTACCTAGATAGAATAACACACAATGTAATACTGTCAGCCATAGACCGGCCTCCCCAGAGTCCAGACCTCAACATGATTGAAGCAGTGTGGGATCATCTTGACAGAGAACAGAACAGAAGGCAGCCAACATCCAAAGAACAACTTTGGACTGTCTTTCGAGGCACCTGGAGAGCTATTCCTGAAAACTACTTCCAAGAAAAGACAAGAAAGCTTTACAAGGAGTTCAGGCTGTGAATATTTCATCCATGTGCATCTTATAGTATCTTACAGTGTAAATAAAATATGTGCAATAACTGTGTAAAAACTGTGCAATATCCATGCAACTTCTATGCAACCTCTGACATTATGACCATAGTTGATCCTTCTGTGGCTATCATAACTGTACATAGTTTGTCACAATTTTACCTTCTTAACTAAAGTTATCTCTATTAATATTTGGTATTTATGTTTACTTAATGGGTGCCTGTAATGAGAGTAATTTCACCCAGGGATTAATAAAGTATTCTGATTCCGATGAAGAATAAAGATGGTCAGACCAAATATTGACTCTCAAGCTCATTAGAATTATACAGACTCTGTTTTTGCCTTCCAAAAAAATAATGTCATGAGGCAAAACCATTTTTTTTAATGAAAACTGAATGTTTTTGCCTTATGTACCGTGTTTTCATTTTAACCAGTTATTGCACCTATTTCCCATTTTCCCAGAAAAGTATTAAATGAGGGGTGGCTCAAGACTTGTGCACAGTTTATTTATTTAGTTATTTCTTTCTATTTTCTTTTCTTTCAGCTAATCAGATCTTGTTTGCTGAGCAGGTTTTATCCTTGAAAATAATCTGTCATCTCCTTCTTCTGTTCTTTCTTCCATCTCAGAGTAAAGTCATCATCATTGATGTTAAAAATGATCATTTTTAGTGGAATTCTATCAGTTCCAGACAGGTAAACTCATCTCCTGACAACACACAATAAAAGCTGAACTAAAAGACCAAATCAGAAGACAGATTATTCAAGTTTAATAAAACCTTTATTACAATATGTATCAAGAACAATATTTGGTACTTTAATGTTGGGTAAAAACAGCATAAAGAGGAATGTCAGAACTCACATCTTGGCTGGTAAGGGGAACGTTGGCTACAATGACCTCATCGGGTCACCTTTAAGCTCTGTGGTCACTAAAACCACAAACCACTCAGGGGCAGATAGATGTTTATACCTCTTAAATCTCACTGGATCAACAAAACACACTTACTGCTCTTGTCACATGACTTCACTTTACACTGTAGAGGACACATGAAGTAAATGCATCCAGTTAACTGAAAGCACCAAAGAGGCCTCATGCCTCATTTGTCTGTCCTTCATTTGTCAGGCATATGGGAAGACTAAAGAATCACAGTTTAATTCATATCAAAAAGGAGTTTGACTCCACTTGAAGGCAGGTGTACATGGTGACAATGATGTGAGAAAAGCGCCACTGGATGAGACAGGGAAGGAAGAAGCTGATCTTAAACACAGTTAAAAATTCACCCTAAATGTTTAGATCGAGATTTGCAAGCGTATGAGTGGGCAACATCAGCAATACTGAGCAGGATAGGCCCTATTTAATGGTAAGCTTGTGTGGTCAACTTATGTGTTCTCCTGACAGGAATAATATTAACACAATCATGTAACAATGGAACAAAAGAGGTTTTCAGCTATTTCTGCTACTTGTTTTTAACCACAGTTTGCGCTCTCAATGAAACTCTTTCACAGAGCACATTTTAACATGTGCTCTGACAGATATTTTCAAACTAAAATCATTGAATGGAAGCAGCAATACTTTGGTTTTCTGAACAGCAAACAAAGGAAAAGTAACAAAATCCCCAAAAATATGCGATCGTTTTAAAATATTGGTCGTTTGACTTCATTTCAGTAAACGTCTTGTAAAGTGGTACAATAAAAAAAAAGAAGAAAAAAAAAACAATAGAACCGTGTGTGAATATATAAATGTAACACTGTTGAATATATTTTACTGTATGTATTAAAGAATGACTCCAGATCCCACCTGGAACTGAAATAATAATAAAAAAATAGTGGCAAGCAGTTAGGAGTCGTGGACCAGACAGTTTTGCGCCTTTTCCATCTCTCCAGTCAAACTCAAGCAGTGGCTCAAAAACCTATGGGGAAAAAAGTAGAAGTATAGCATTAACATCTGGAAAAAAATTGGTCCTCATTAAATGACCAACATCTTAAGATAACCAAACACAAAAAAAGTAGTACACCATGTGTCTCACTGTTTAGTAAATATAAAGGAGAATCATTTTACTCTAATTTCATTGCAGGACTTCTAAATATAAACATTTGCATGTCATAAGATATAAAATGCGCAGGTAAATGTGGTAGACTCATTCTGTGGTAACATGAGTACCACCCCTTTAAAAGCAGACCTACTTCCACTTCCATCCTGCTCTGGAACATATGAACCAGATCCTCTAACCTGGACTTACACTACGTTTCCACCGCAGGCCATCCCGATTTTTTCGCTGAGATCTAATTTTTTTGCGTGATCGTTCACATTAGAATTTAAACGCAACTGCCATCGGACTCCACAGTGAACAGTCTCCAACCCTGAAGTGGCACACTGTGTTTATGGGAGTAAATATGGATGCTACACATGTCAGTATGTGAGTAAAATTTCACTTTCTTTCCACTGACTGGCTCCATAAACGCTGTTTGCCATGCTTGTTTTGCACATTGTTGAAATTTGATCTTGCCTTGTCTCGCCTCCTTGGATGCAGAATTATGTCGTCTGTCCCACATCAATGTAACTTAACAGTTGGATGAAATGCGACGTGACGGTTAAGACTGAGGAACGCTTTCAAAAATATGAGATGTGCATCTGGTTTAGGACCATATATGAAAGTGGCCTGAATCCGATTAAAAAAAAAACCGATCTGGGCTGTTCAGACTGTCATAGAAAAATTAGATCTGGGTCACAAATGGGCAAAAAAAAAAATCAGATTTGGGCCACTTTTGCCTGCAGGGGGAACACAGTGTTATGCTACGTTCACACCGAACACGATTCGCGCAGCGGGGGCGGCCGGTTTCAATGTTAAGTCAATGTAAACACGTGGCGAGAGGTCCTGTGGTGTGATTTGAGCGGCCGGCGCGGCGCAGCGCGTTTCGCGAGCAGTGGCACGTTTCAGGCGGCGTGGCGAGAATCGGCCGCGCGGTGAAAAGTATGCGCGAATTTTCCAGAGTTGAAAAATCTGAACTTTGGCGAATATTCGCGTCGCGTCAACCAATCAGGAACTCGGCTTTGGTAGCGACATGTTGATGATGTGATCAGCGGGTGGAGTCCAAAACCTACATGGAGGAGAAGCTCATCGTTGCCGTTTGTGCTCGTCCCGAGCTCTATGATGTTTGTTCTTATTCGTATTGAGACAAGAATAAAAAAGACCTTGCTTGGAAAAAGATCAGCGAGATAACATCATCCATGTCTTCCATAATGTAGCAATGAGGCCGATAAATAAAGGTTGGCGGTAGCTCCTCCCACATCAGGCGAATTTGCGTGTGGTTTATGAGCACACTTTTGGACAAGTGAATAGGGGTGAATTCGCCGCGCAGCCAAACAGAGGCGGCGGAGGCAAATTCGCCGCGCGAATCGCGTTCGGTGTGAACGCAGCATTAAACACTGACACTTGAGAGGAAGTGCTTTAAAAGTCACCGGAATGTTTTTGTAATGTTTAGAGTGAATACAAAATAATTTTAATTGGTACAAATTCTGATCTGATTTCCTAAACCCCATCTTTACAGTAGTAAATGGCTTTTCTGTGTCTCAAATAATACGCCTATCTTGTGTTTATGGCAGTTAACTGTAGTGAGTGGGTAACTCTAAATAAGGTGCCAACATCTACAAATGAACATAGTATGTACAATAAATAAATGTTACGCACAAAATGATAAATTAATACGTGCAATAGCCAAAATAGTAAACACCATCTTCTGTGGGGATAGATACCGAAACCTGGTATCAAACGGCCCAGGGGCTAAAATTTTGAAGACCGGAGTATTGATAACACTCCACAATAAAGAAAAAATATAGTGTGTCTGCAGTGTGCCCACAGAGCTTGCTCTTACCATTATTTTCACGCATGTGCATCTCCTTCCCCATCTCCTTGTTTCTGCATCTGGGCTTGCATCTTGGCAATCATTTCCTGCATTCGCCTCAGCTATTCAACACAGAACATCATCAATATGTGTGAGTCAGGGGGAACAACTGCACTTATAACAAGAACAAGGCACGTTCATAGTTGTGGCTTTGAAGTGACAGATGGCAGTTTTGTTTGTTTATAGTTTTAATCATATTCAGTGTAACTTATACAATTATCATTTGTCTGCAAGTTTGCAAACACCTGCTCACAAACTGTGAGCAACAGCAACATGTACTGACCTTGGAAAAAAAATACATGTTTGACTTTTCAATATTTAAAGAAGACATAGTATGCTCATTTATAGCTTCAATTTCATTCTTGGATTCTATTAGAGTAGCTTTGCATGATTCAGACTTCAAAATAATCATTATTTGTCTTATATTTCATAGTTCATCCTCTCTCTGAAATGTGCCGTTTTATCTACCCCTTTTAGGCCACCCTTAATTTAAGTATACTTTCTTCTGATTGGCTACCCCTTGCAAACAGAAGGTGGGTGGGTCGGTGGGTCCTCTGTGCACCTGAGATGAACAAATCAACACTTTTAGTCCTGCGGTGTCATTACCGAAACTGACATGCATAATTCAAATATACGGTACGCAACTACCGGCATGTCTCGTACATAAACGGAAAGCGCCACTTCTCAGCTTTCAGAATCCATTGAAATGACATCAGCAGAGTGAATGGTTGAGCAATTGCAGCAATTTGAATTATGCATGTCACTTTGCATCACTGGCGACACCATTGGACTAAAAGGGTAAAAGGACATTTACTCACTAATATCATACAGAGTCAAGAGTAGAGAAAACTGAAAGAGAGTATTAGATGGATGAATATTAAATTGTAACAGTATATGTTACAGAAAATAAAAATAAGAGGGTTTCTTTTTAGTTGACAAGTAGCAGTGAATGTTTCAAATCAAGGAAAGAATGTTAGGCATTTTTTACGATACGGGTAAATCAGCCTCATCTTTATCTTGGCACAAAACTAGGAGGGCAGTCCCAAAAACTTCCCTTTAAACAATTATGAATAATGATAATACATTTATTTCAAAGAAGCCCAAAGTAGTGCCTGAAATGTCTCACCTCAGCCTCCTTCTCCAGCAGGATCATATCCTTGTCCATTTCCTCTGGCTCAGGTCCCTTTCTGCTTAACAGACACAACTACAGTTACTGTGATGCTGTGTGAAACAAAATCAATAGCTTTTAATTGCGCAGGACAGATGTCAATTAACAAGATAATCATTAAGGTTAGGGTATAATCACAGAGGTTATAAATGCACAATCACTTGTAATGATTTATAAAGCATGATGACTGTGTAAGCAGAGAAGTTTGTTTGTCTGTAATAGAAAGTGTTGCCATTTTAAGCTGCATTAGGCAAACATGACAAAAGCCACACTGGGGAACTGAATAAGGGGGTCAGTAGGTTAGTTTTGACTGCAGAAATATAGCTTATGAGAGAAAGGTTGGCAGCTACAGCAACAAACTACAAAGAGGTGAAAGCATGAAGATTTAAGAGTTAGGGGAAGAGCATTACCTCCCCCATATTAAAAAATAAAACAGTACCTCCAGTAGACCACTCATGGAATAGGGCAATTCAACACCAGACAGCCATCTCTGGACAGATGGCACGGCAAAATGAAGACAATGAAACCACCCCCTTATCCTGGGTTGGCTTTAGTAGAAAGTCTAAAACAGTCTTTTGAGTCTACACTAGGAGTTAAATGATGATATACCCACACTACGTTAAATGTCACACACATAGTCATCCCATTTTCAACCTGTGTGCATACTTAAAACTACACATGCTATTTATTTACCAATTAACCAATAAAAAAAAAAACCCCACTACAACTAACAGCACTAAATTAGCCTCTAATTACCTCCACTTCAGTCAAACTGATGTAGTTCACATGCAAATGATGAGTTAGAGCTACTGTACTACAGAACTGATACTGCAAAAAAGGAAATGAATGACTGGACTATCCAGTGAACTCTTAGCTTTCTCGGTGGTAAATGCTGTTCTGGTTGTCCTGGCTGGGTTTTGTAACAGTTTCACTCTGTGTGTATATGCATTTCAACACTACTGTACTGGATATAAACAATGACAGTGCACACTAATCAGAGGTTTGCTGTTTGAGGTGGGGGAGGTGCAGAAAAGCAAGCTGACAGGCAATTACGTACGCAGGAGACAGAGGCAGAACATAACCATGGGAGGACAACCTGCCACCCCGTTTGAGGCGGTCCGAGCGGAAGTTCTCGTAGTGCAGGTCCTGGGTTACTTCCTGGAGATCCTGCATGTGGGTTCTGTGGAGTTGAGGAAAAGTCAAACAATAAATACACTTGCAAAGACTTCAGGCACCACCATTCTCTATCTAAAAGTGGGCAGAGGCTGTCTGGTTACAGAGTTTGTTGCTCACTGAGTTTTTAGTTCATAGATAAAGACATCCTTCACACTATCATAACAGTACTGAACATTTGTGGGGAAAACGAGAATACTGTACGTACATGGTTTAAAATGTTATTTACTCTAAATTTCACCTTATTCTCATCACAAAATTCACTACTCACATCAGCATGGTCCGCAGTTTAAGGAAATCATTGTGCTCTGGGTTCTCCACCTCCACCACTCCCCACGGGTACAGACGACCTCTGACCTTCTTCCCTTTGGCCTCAATCTGCTGGTTGGACCCAACCACTGCAAAAGGGATGCTAGCCTGGAAAAGAGGAGCAGTAGCTCATACTTCCGCTGTCATGTTTCAGCCACCCAACATAAATAATCATGACATGTAAAACCAATCCTCAGATTAAAGGCTGGATTTGGTTGGAATTTTAACAGAAGCAATAACATTTTAAGCTCCAAATCTTCGGCAGTAATCAATCAAAGAGGGAAGGGAAGAATCTACCATTTACTGAAATGGCATCATTTTAAAAAGTTTGCATATATTTTATTGGGATGTTGTTACTTTTCTATTTTTCTTTCCTTCCTTTGCTGTTCACAAAGCCAAAGTCACTGCTGCTTTTCAGTAAGTTCAGTCCTGAAATGACTCCCAATTGCAGATGCTAACACATGCTCTATAAAATCGCATCTAATTTTTAATAACAGAAAATGAAAAGCTCTCTTGACTTTTCTGCCCTCTGAACAAAACACACAAATGAACTAACTGAGATGGGAGTACATCAATGCCTGTATTTTTGAGAAGTAAAATTACCATTTTTTGTCAATGGAGTCTGGTGGTTTGGTCAAAACTCTAACTGCTATGGTTCCTTATCGAAAAGGACTGCCTGGCAGCAACTGAAAATTCTGTAACCGTGAACCTCTACATGGCAATATGCCAACTACAGCAGGTAACTATGGATAAAAACCTTGTGCACCCACTGTGCACTTTCAAGAAACTGAGGTAAAACAGTTTACCTGGTAAAAATCATCATTTTAAAGATCCAAATGAAACATTTGAGCTGGTTTACCAGGTTTTCTGAAAACTGCCAATTTAAAAGAAACTGCTTTTAAATATGACCTATGTATTTATTGGCATTTTGTTTTGATCTGTTTGCTTAAATAAAAGCACAAAGTACTAAGATAGAAATCATGTATTGCCTTTAAGCTTAAAAAACAGAGAGATACATATGCAATGTTTTGTCCCCCCAGTTCTACCCATGTGGTGAAAAGACATCAAGTGTGAAATCCTCCACAGAGAAAACAGACATTACCTTAAGGATCCTGGTCTGCTCTTTGAAGTCTTCATCTTCATCTGACTCAGCATCAGGAAGATGATAGATCTTGATGCCATGCTCATCAATCTCGTCAAGAATCTTGATAATATGAGAGTATAAAACTTCAGTCATTAGCTGTCATATTAAGACCCCGTGCTTTCTGTTGAGTCACGACTTGTAATAATGATAATCTTTTGATTGTCTTGACATCTTTCACACTTCGTGAAGCACCCGCAATACTTTGACACATCTAAAGGCTAAAGCAGCAAATATGATTATGTACTGTAGCTACTGTTCAGGGACTTTTTCCATTTCCTGACTTGAACAATGGTTAACTCTGGTGTCCTCACCCTGCGCTTGAGCCTTTCCCTCTCTCTGAGGGTGAGTGTGTCAGCCTTAGCGATGACAGGAACCACATTGACCTTATTGTGAATGGCCTTCATGAACTGGACGTCAAGAGGTTTCAGGCTGGGAGGGACAGGAAACAGAGGGTCAAAGAGAGACAAAAACTCCAAGTGAATAGAGGACCTTCACTGTATTGACTTAGACCTATACAGTATTTGTGCAAGTGGTTACAGCAGGACACACCCATGGCCGAGTGGGGAGATGAAATAGAAGCAGCAGTGAACTCTATTATCAACAATGTGTCTTCGATTTAGGCCACTCTCATCGTGGAGGTAGCGCTCAAACTGGTCATCAATGTAGCTGATAATGGTGCTGAAACTGAATGGACAAAAACAAGTTAGATATGTAGTATAATGAACCAAAACAGATCAGTAAATCCTAAAGTCAAAGCCTAGCTAAAAATACATTCTTCTGCTCTCCTTAGGATTTCAGCCCAGTTTTATTAATAGCTGTCCAATGTTAGTGTCTCATTACTATTTACAGGATCAAAAGAATAAGAAAAATCCAAAAATATCTCATTACTCATCAGCATCCACCCTAAAATGATTTCATACCAGTCTTGGCTATTGATGGCGTCTCCATATCCTGGTGTGTCTACTACAGTGAGACGGAGCTTCACCCCTCGCTCCTCAATTTCTACAGTAGATGCCTCGATTTGAACTGTCCGTTCTATCTTTTCTATTAGAGGGAAAGAGCAATATCAAAACGTGAGCTCCACAATTCTCAGTAAAAATCAGTTAAACGTGTTCATTATGCATTTTTATTTCATACGCATTTCTAAATTGGCTTTTAAAAAAGCAACACACTTTAAATGCTGCTTAGGTGTGTGTATACATTTTACCTGCTGCTCCAGGAATAACTCTCTCAGGGTAAAGGTCGGTGAGGAAGAGGCTGTTGATCAAAGTGGATTTTCCAAGCCCAGATTCACCTTCAGACAACAGAGGAATAATGACAACACAGCCAACATTAAGTTAATGGATAATGCAGTAAATCTACTAAAAACTACAGTAGCATTGTCAGGTCCCAGTTGGCGCAAAACGTTTCTAATGCAGACTTCAGTTTCAACAAAAAGAACAAAGAGATCCTCAGTGCGCTGCAGGAAATGAGACATCTGCCTGCGACACACTCTAGACCTCACACCACACAGAAATGCACACCAGCGTGACACTAAATCTGATTTCAGCCTTAACCTTTCTTTAACTATTAGGTGTCTGACACCTTCCTAAAAGCTGTGAATAATAGGAATTTGTTCTTAATCAGTCAGAGGCATCAAAGTGCTACAAGTCACGGGTAAGAACACTGGTTAATTTAACCAGAGACACTGTAAGAGAAGCATGGCACTCAATACACCCTGAATATAAATCTATGGAAGGATTCTGTAATGGTAAAGATTGACTGACAATGCTATTAAATATAAATAAACCCCGTAACATCTGGTTTTCGTGGGGGTCTAAGCAAACATTTGCAAAAAAAGGCCTTTTGCCAATCAACAGATGAAACAGAAAGCATGAGAGCCATGAGCGTTGTTGTGCTGATTCTGCTGTAATCAGGCAGTTAAAGTTCTCCTGGAATTCACCAAACCCAGAGTCAAGCAAGAGACTGCCGGATAGAGAAGCATAATTCATTACTCCATAGTGCACATTCCACTGCCCCAGAGTCCAGTGGTGGTGTGCTTTATGCCACTCTGACAGCTGGCTTGGTGATTTGAGGCTTGCATGCAGTTCCTCAAGCATAGAAACCCATGCCATGAAGCTCCTAGCACACAGTTTTTGTGCTGATGTTAATACCAGAAGGTTTGAAACTGCAGTTACTAAGTCAGCAAACCTGATACTATTTTCCAGCAGCTCTTTAATAAGCTGAAAAAAGTGTAAAGAGCATTTAAAGACAGTGAAAGTGATTGTATTTGGATGTCTCTCTGCTAATATCATCAGTCTATGAATGAACCATACCACACAAAATCTCGACTGGTTTCTCATTTAACGGGACAAAATTAAACCATGTTTACATATACCAACAGTAGATTTTACACAAGTCAAACGAAAATCATAATTCATTCTGATAATTAGGTCAAGAAAAATCTGCTCCATACCACACAAACATCTGATCTCATTCATTGCATTGCTTCAGTCTGGCACTGTGCCTGTTGTCTGTCCACAAAAGCCATTTAAAGCACCAACAATTAACAACATATAAGAAAGTACTGACTCTTAACCAGCTGCTCCTTACGTGGCAATTTGCCAGAATATCTTACATGGGAGCAAACTGACATATTTATTATACAGACTGTAAGTTCAAGTGCATGTGGGAAAGGAAAAGGCTACAAGAGGAATGTACAGTGTTTTAAAGAGGAGAACAACATTTTGATAATTTTTACTGTAACAATATTATTTCTATCTGTGTACCAGAACTGCAGTTATCTGATCATACAGGAAAACACTGATTTATTTAAGGACCAGGGTAACACAGAGGGTATTGCTGCAGTAGAAAGACCAGCAGGCCTCGCTGTCCACCGTGTGAAAGGGCCCCAAGAGGCACACAGGCTACATTCCTCTCTGGTTTATTTTAAAGCAGAAGGATGAGCAGTGTTGAGGGGAGCTTCTACCCTCCCCCATTCCCAATAAGCACAGGGGTTCACACAATCACAGGACTCCAACCAAAAGTCTACACTGCTGCCAACATCAGCTGAGCAACTACACTGATGACTACATTTAAGCAGAAAAACTTCATGCACACTAAGACACACCTATGAATTATAGAAGACAAAACAAACAGCTTACTCACAATGCACAAACAAGAAGAGCTACAGAAGTCAAAGAGCTATAAAAAGGTTAAATAGCATGGCTTTTATAAAAGGAGAGCATGAAACAGCAGCAACTGTGCATTGTTCAGGCAGCTAACCCACATCCCACCATGAATTCAACCCAATAACATGAGCAAAAAAAGTCAAAATACATTCCTCAAAATGTCTATGTTTTCTCTAGCTTGAACCTTCTTATCTCTGAGATAAACTATCATTTTCCAAACTAAATAAAACCAGTGTCACATTACAGCAAGAGGAAAAATGGTCTGGGAACAGTGTTAACACACTCACCTACAACCATAAGGGTGAACTCAAACCCTTTTTTTACAGACTTGCGATGAACTTGATTAGGCAGGTTAGCGAATCCAACATATCCTGGGGTCTCAGGGTTGGTAAACTGCCCCTGCTGTAGACAACATGGGAAAAGAAAAAAGATGAGAACATTTAAGATGATGATTAGTTTAAACTATGCAAGATAAATCTAGTATGACAGCTAATTATATGTGAGAAAGCCGAAATCACTGAGGAGACTTGAGTATGACAGGGTTATTTAGGAAGGCAGCAGTAGCTTCTCACAGTCTGTTTGTAAAAGACCTTCCACCACTCCATTCATCCAGCGTTCATGGCCTTTTCCTACACACAGCTAGTCAAAGCAAGAAATTTAACAGTCCCTGTGACTCACATTGGCTAGATACTGGAAAATTCAAATGAAACACAAAGCTACACCTTCTTTATTTCGTTTGTAAGATGTATAAAGCCTCCATTCCCTTTCTTTCCAGGAAAAGGTCATAACGAGTAAGCTTGATAAGCAGTGTGTTCTTACACTGCCTTTAGCCCTTTTATCCCAAATAAAACTGCATGACTGAGTCATGAGGATAATGAGAATCATGCAGACAATATGCCCAACTCCCAGCTTACAGTAATGTTAACAACACAGTAATATCTGAACAATCACAGAACAAAAGCAGAACATCTGAAATAGGACTATCATGCATATAGCACAGGGTCCAGTCTGGCTGCTTGGATGGCTTTGGAAAAGCAAAATAGCAGTAGCAGCATAAATTTGGACTTTTAACTGTGTTTTGTCAGTTTTAAAGTCATTTTACTGAAGGATACATCATCCATGGCCTGGCATACTACAACACAGTAAGTCGTTAAATGACAAGAAAATTGACTTGGTTTTATCTTTAGTATTCCATTAAATAACAGAAAAGTTCCTGTTTTTGACCACGTACTATAACAGTGAGTCCAACTTTTTTTTAAAAAGGACATTTTCTGTGATTAGTTCATTTCTTTTTTTAATTACAGGACAGAGTTTACTAATTTTATGGATATAGGGTATTCTTAAAGTTAAATACCTTTCATCTACACTCACGTTCAAGCCCACAACGTTCTTTTATCTACTACAGCAGCATTTCTTCCTAATGTAGAAAACCTGAGCTGTATTGTTGAAACTGCACTTCTTTCTCTTAAGACATCTCAGGGATTAAATGTGTAGTTACACTTCTTTACAAATAAAATGGGCTGCGTGTGGCCCACAGTGTAAAATGAGTTTGATACTCCTGATCTAAAAAATCAAAAGTCTTTCTTTCTCTTTATAATTAATGGTAAGACAGTAGTCCAGAAAGTAACCAAAGCACAGGCAAGGATTTAGTAAAGGTGGGAATCACCAGACACCCCACAATACAATATTATCCCAATATTTGATTCGTGATACAATATTATTAAACATTTTTTGATATGCTGAGTATTGCAATAAAATGTAATGCGATAAACTGTGTTTTACCAAGTGTTCCCACAGTATAGTGGTTTACACATTACACATTTATAAGCAAAAGGTCCCTGGTTCAATTTCAGGTGAGGGCACAAGCACCTCTCACCATCCATTAGGAAGGGCCTCCAGTGTAAAACCTCTGTCAAATTACTAAATGCAGTTTAATCTGCTGTGGCGACCCATTGTGAAAAATACAAGGGAGCAGCTCAAGGTATGTTTTACATATGACGAGTTACCACTTTTTTGTCAACTGCAAATCATATCCTCCAGCAACTAAAAAATTTGAAAAATACAATTACAAAAGAACTGATTTTTTGATTCTAGTACTAAAAAGTTCAATTTTTAATAACAGCATATTGATATTTGGTTTGCCTGTATCAATACAGTACTGCCATGCAAAATACGGTGATACGATAGTCTATCGATTCTTCCCCCCACCTCTACAATCTAGTATTATAGCATGCCTTGTAAGCCCAGGGAGGCAAACTGGTTTATTTTTTTTACATGGCGTTACCTTCATTTTGTCAGCTTGAGACATGTTTTCCTCCTTGTTATAAGCCTGAAAGAGAAGAGAAACA
>VUQH01090222.1:0-15338 GCA_015106775.1 Etroplus canarensis | reverse complement strand
CACACGTTCCCAGGACAGCCACCCACCTCTACCCAGGGTAGGAATATGGAGGGCCCCAGCAGTCAGGGGGCAAGAGCCCCGGAGAGCCAAAGCCAGGGACCCACACCCACAGACAACAACCCGCCCTCACTATGTGCCTTAATTCTGTTTGTGTGTGTCCGCATGTTAATGTATGTGTGGCATCACAAAGTGTGGGAAAAAAAAAAACTGTTGTATAATTTCCCCATTAGCAAATTTAAAAAAAGTATCTCTTTCTTTCAGATATGAGCTTTGCCTCTGCTGACCTAACGCTCATACTACACTTCGGTCAGATGGTGGCAGCGTGCACCAAAAAAGCCAGCTGCTAAGAAATGTAAACAACCCACTAAAACCATACTGCAACAGACAAACAGACAGACATGCTGACATTTTAGTGACATATTACTGACAAACAAATTTTTGTCTACTTTAGCTTCTTGACTTCTTGTGTTGTCTTTTCATTGTGCCTTTCTTGTGTACTGTTTTGCACAATTTTGGATTTTTGCACTATGTTCATCTGGTTTAGATGAAAAAGGGTGTTCTTTGCATTGTTTGCAACTATTGCACTACGTTGCACACGTTGCACTTTATTTATTTATTTTTAAATGTTTAATTTTAAATTTTAAACTGTGAAAAAACAAACAAAAACACAACTTCTAGTCCTAGCTCTGTTCTTCGTATTGATACCTTTCTGTCATATGTCTATATGCTGAAACGCTATCTCATTTCACTATGTTCTGCGTCAGCTATATGATGACAATAAAGCTCTTGAATCTTGAATCTTGACTGAAGAGAAGAAGACTCCTGAATCTTGATAACATCTAAAATCTGAGAAAATAACCAACCAGCGAGTCATCTTCACTGTATCTGTAGGAAGAAATGAAGAGATGGCGCTCAACTTCACACTGAACACAAACTTGGAGCGGCGGCGGCGGCGGCGGGCTCCTGTGTGCAACACAAAAACTGAAAACCAGGCAACTGCACAAACACGCTCTTGTTCCTCATGCACGTGAAATGGAAGCTGCTCGCCAGCGCGAGGACCCGCGAAGCACGGACAGGCCGCGGCATGCAGCTGTGTGACTGCACATGAATCACAGCGCCATAATCTGACTGCTGAACCCGAGCCAGGCACGCTCACAACGCCTGCCGGGAGGACACCGAGGTGCTCCCGACGGAACCCGCGCGCTTGCGGTGTTCACCGGACTCGCGTACTGCGGACGCACGGGTGCGGTTCGGCCGTCCGCAGACGCATGACATGTAACGAGCTTTTGTCCGGTCACGTTTCTGAACGGCAAAGAGCCGAAATGTCACGAAGAGAATGGCGAAGAATTTCAAAAAACGTGAAGGTGACGCCCCACACACATTCACAAAGGACAAATTGTCCTAAAGCAGTTTATAGTAAATCTTTTATATCCCTAAGTTGCACAAGGACTGCACGCTTCATCAAGCGGCTCCGCCCCTCACACCAACGCTACCAGTAACCCTTTCATAGACCGCCATTGCACTTCATGCCTCCATCCATTCCTTCAGACAGGCAAAGACAGAGCGCCTAACAGTGGCCGAGATTCATCCTGCAGAGCAAATTTCTGCCGTGCAAAATCTGGCAGCTGGGCACAAAAAAAATGTGAAAGCGTTGACTTTGTGGAGTTCGGTCCTTAACTCTAACTGTGGCCTGTGCTGAGGGACGCTGACAGTTCACTCAGTGGGTGTTCAGGGGCCGAATTTAGCCCCCGTCCTGGAGGTCATGTTTAACCGGTGCTCCGTGACCCCACAGCGCACAGCAAGCCGAAGCTGGACTTCGCAACTATTGTGAAACGGTCGGTAGTGCCCGCGGTAGCGTAGTGCGAAAGCGAAAGGTCCCCGGTTCAATCCCAGGTGGGGACATGAGCCCCTTTCACCATGAAGGGTCGTGTCAGGAAGGGCATCTGGTGTAAAACCTCTGCTAATTTGGTGACCCCTTGGCTGGGAACGCGAGGGAGCAGCCAGAAGGTACATTTTCACGGTGAAGTGTTTGGTAGGTACAGCTTGCGTTCCATTTTCATTAAAGTTGGCACACTAAGCAATATATGCTTCTTTTGAATTTGGCGTTGAATGTAGCCAGCTCTGTAGTTCGTGCATTGGTCAGCGTATGCAGTAAAACTTTAACTCAGAAAAAGTGGTTCAAGATCAACTCCAGAAAAATAGTTACTTTCACTCAGCTCTGCAGTTTTGAGTTGAGTCGCGGGGCATAGGGGGGGGCTCTGGATGCAGGTGGCACCTTTAACGTCTCGCCCGCTGCACCTTCGGATGGACGAGCATCACCGGTCCTCACTCATCTCCTAAATCTCTCCCGTGATGGCTCCAGGTGCCATGCCCTGGTAAACCGCCTCAGCCGGCGGGCTAAACCATGTGAGGGGGTAGTGTCTCCACTGCACTACTGGGCACATGAACTGCAGCGATACACTACACAGCGTACGCTACATGGACGAAAACGTTGGGCCGCACCTCTTCATTGTTCATTTCAGCTGTGTTCAACATCAAGCACCTAGTCATGCAGTCTTCCTGTTCAAGCAGTTGTGTGAGAATGGGTCGTTCTAAAGAGCTCCCTGAATTACAGTGTGCTACTGTAACAAGATGCCGTCATTGCAAAGAGTCCGTTTTTTCCCCTCCTAGATATCCCACGATCAACTGCAAGTGGTATTATTGCAACGTGGAAGTTTTTAGGAACCACAGCAACTCAGGCAGAGTGGTAGACCACATAAAGTTACTGAGTGCTGAGGCGCATAGTTCATTCTCAGAACGTGTGTGTGCCAGGAGCTTCGCGGCACGGGCATCCATGACTGAGCAGCTGTATGTAAGCCTTACATCACCAAGCACAATGCCAAAAATCAGATGGAGGGCACTGGAATCTGGAGCAGTGGAAACGTGTTCTGTAGAGTGATGATGGATGAGTCAGGGTTTGCCAAACGCCAGGAGAACGTGACCTGCCTGACTGCATTGTGCAAACTATAAAGTTTGGTGGAGGAGGAATAACGCTGTGGGGTTGTTTTTCTGGGGTTGGCCTGAGCCGGAAAAGCTTTATGCTTCAGTTTACCAAGAGATTTTGGACAATTCTATGCTTCCACCTTTGTGGTAACAGATTGTGGAAGGCCCTTCTCTCTTCCAGCACAGTCATGGAAGAACTTGACTGGCCCGCACAGAGCCCAGAGCTCAACCCCACTGAAAACCTTTGGAATGAACGAGAACAAAGACTGCGAGCCTGGCAGTTTCGTTGACATCACAAATGCCCTTCTGGACGAATGGGCACAGATACACTCCAAAATCTTGCAGAAAGCCTTCCGAGAAGAGTAGATGCTGTCATGGCTGCAAAAGGGGGACCAAGTCCACATTAATGCCTGTGGATTTAGAATGGGATATCATAAAAGCTCCTGTAAGGGTAATGCGTAGGTGTGCCAATGCTTTTATAAGTCTAGTGAGGCAAAGTAACAATTTGTTAGGCAAGAAATTGCTACGCTCACTCCACTTATACATCTATTCAAACCCCGTTTTGCCAGCTGCGTGAAACTTGCACAAAAGCTTTGCGGCTGCGGGAGCTACTGCGCAACACAAGCTCAGAATGCCTCGGAAAGTACGGCCCGCACAAGAATACGAGCACTGTTGTCGTTCCAGGTTAAAATCGGCAGGCTAACTGTGTTCCTGCTTGTCAACAGGTTAAACAGTGAAAGAGCAAAAGAACCAGACAGACTGGATTTACCTCTATAACTGCACACACACACACACGGACACACAAAGAAGCAAACACCCACACAGAGAGATAAAGTCATTCAGACCCAGAGCTGTTCCACCAGTTTGAAATTGGTTGTTCCAGCCCGCTGCCAGCTGACTCCCTGACACTGCAGTCTGTCATTTGGTAACAATCAACAGTAGTATTACTACAATATGTCGGTCTTGTGACCGGATTGTCACTGTTTACCTTTTAGGCTGAACGTCTAATACAGGTATAAAGTAGACTCCAGGAGTAAAGGTTAACCTCTAGAATAACACTATAAACCTATACTTTTGACAACTGCATAACAAATCCTCAATAAATCAACAGCTAAAATATTGTCATGTTAATAAATTTCATTATCCTCCCAATGCCTTAATTCTGCCATCCCCATGAGAGGGTAATTACCCTACATAACCACAAGGGGGAGCAGGTATTCACAGCATCAGAACAAAGTGAGGATCATGAAAAGGAGAAAATGTATCAGTTCGCTGTAACCGCCAAAGACCACAGAAGAAGGGTGAGGAAAAACTAGCGGGAAAAAAGAGGGAAGAAGAGGAGAAATCAGCGCTCAGGGCAGCAGGTGCAAAAACAGCTGCTCTCCCCACTGATCCCGCCTGATGTGTAACCATGGCACCTGTACCGCACAGTCATTGTCAGGTGCAGGGGGATGCACACGTACACCAACACAACACCCTTCACCCGCGTGCAAATGTCGACTCAAGGCAGAAAAGCATGATCGGACCGACCAAGCTCGCTGAATTGCTCAATAGCTCAGTGTCAGCTGTGGGAAAACACGCGGTGCCGCAGAGAAAGATTCAGCTTCAGATTTCACAAGATAGCAGTGGCTCCAAGATATCAGATACTGAAAGAAAACTGATAAAAGATAGAAATTAAAGAATACATTTACAGTTCAAACCTGGATTCATCACTCATTTTAAGGTTAGGCATCTTTGGAAAGATGTGGACAACGGATAAACCGTCCACATGGTCCCTATACCAGGATTAGACCTGAGTGAGTAATAGCGGGCAACTAATATTGCTGTTATGACTTATACTCACTGGCTACTTCATTAGAGCCACCTTGCTAGTACTGGGTAGGACGCCTTTTTGTCTTCAGGACTGCTTTAAGTCTTCATGGCACAAAGTCAACAGAGCGCTGGAAACATTCCTCAGAGATTTTGAGCCAGACTGGCATGATAGCATCATACAGCAGCAGAAAATGTTTCGACTGCACATCCATGATGTGAATCTCCTGTTCCACCACATCCCAAAGGTGCTCTAGGAGCAGACTGAGATCTGATGGAGGCCATTTGAGTACAGCGAGTTCATTGTCACGTCCAAGAAACCAGTTTGAGATGAACTGAGCTTTGGGAGGTGGTGGTACCCTGCTGAAAGCAGCCATCAGAAGATGGATACACTGCGGTCATAAACGGATGAGGCCCAGTCGATATAAAGGGGTCCAAAGTCTGCCAAGAAAATATCCCCCACACCATTACACCGTCGCCAGCGCTTGCCTGAACTGTTGATGCAAGGCAGGGTGGATCCACGCTTTCATGTTGTTTGTGTCAAATTCTGACCCCACCATCCAAATGTGGCAGCAGAAATCAAAAATCATGAGATCAGGCAAAGTTCAATTTGGTTCAGTTAAAGACCTTACAAGACTAGAGAGAAAACCCCAACAATCAGACGATCCCCTATGAGCAGGCACTTGGCGACAGTGGGAAAGAAGAACTCCCTTCTAACAGGAAGAGGCCTTCGGCAGAACCATCCTCGGCCATCTTCCTCTGCCAGTTAGGGGTGAAGGGAGAGCGAAATGCCGTTGTCTTCTGTCCATTTTGGTGAGCCCATTTGAACTGCACCCTCAGTTTGCTGTGCTTGGCTAACAGGAGCTGCACCTGGTGTGGTCTTCTGCTGCTGTGGCTGCTGTGTGTGTTCAGAGATGCTCTTCTGCATACCTTGGGTGTAATTATTATTTGAGTTGCCCCTTATTTACCCCCCTATTACTTACACATTGTTAGTGCCGAATAAGGTGCCACCCAGGTTTTCTGTTGGGGCGCTCTCCATTTCCAGGTACCTTAATTAGCTTTAGACCACATGACCATATGCCTAGGTCATCCTTGCTGGTTCCTTATTGGCGGTTTGGATTTCTTGTAGTTTTTACTCTTTAAAAACGTTACATAAACTGTAGTCTGTAATATGTTTTACGATGACCCTGATGAAGGCCACAGGCTGAAACATGTCAGTCAGATAAAAGTTGTTCTTTACGCGTCAAGCATTCATGGAGCTTCATCCTCTTCAGACTTTATGCTCTTCTACAGGCACCTTGGAAGTAGGTGAAGCTGTGCCAGAAACCTCTACTCTGTCTCGGGCAGTAACAAGGCATTTTCGCCCAGACAGCCCACTGCTCACTGGACAGTTTCTCTTTTTTCGGATCATTCTGTAAATCCCGGAGACGGTTGTGTGGGAAAAGTTAGTTACTTAAGTTACTTAAACGCCCTTTTTCCCCACATTCAGATACTTGATTTGATCTTCATGAATGCATTGAGTTGCCGCCATGTGGTTGACTGATTGGACATTTGCAATAGCAGGCGTACTTAATAAATCGGCCAGTGAGTGTATATTTTATTTTGAAGGATTTCAAGTTTGGTTTTTTTTTTCGCATGCAACTGCTTCTTTTATCTAACAATTTAAAATGAGCTGAACCATTTCCTGTTATAGACACTCACCCACCATTAAAGCCAAACAGGTAGTGACTCAGGTGCAGTCAGCTCTGTTCCCATGGGAAGGAGGCAGCGGGGCTGTGGGTAATCATTTGTACTTGGTCCAGTGGGGTGGGGCGTGTAGTGTGATGTCATACAGGCCCTGACAGGGATTGTGCCCACACACTTATGCCGGCAAACCTTAGAAACGCACACCCTTGAGGACAAAGTGGAGCCTCGAATATAACACAGTAGACTATCCACGCATACGAAAGCCGCACGGCGGTGCAGTAGTACCGTAACGCTTTAGTAACGATGACAGTAAAAGCAGACAGGTGTAATCATAAGCACATGTCAGTGAAACCTCTGTAGTACAGCCAGAGCTGTGTGCACAAAGCTTTTTGGAGCTCAGACATTTTTCCCCCCCTCCACAAGGAAAAAGTTGAATGAAAATGAGAAGAGGTGGAATGATGGGGCAGTGTCGTAAATAAACAAATAAATACGTGATAAGCTATGCAAACGCATTCTTTCTCGCAGTGTCACACACACACACACACACACACACACACACATCGACTCACCCTATCTTTGTCATCCACCACATCGCACAGCATATCATCCTGGTCCAGAATGCCGCCATCTCCATGTTCCAACCTGTTCACCTGAACCCAGTAGCTGTGGTCCTAGGGGGGGGAAAAAAAGGGAGTGAGGGTATTAGCTGTGTAATGAGATCAGCTGCAGCTGTAGCTTTGTACCATATAGACTCAGGATTTCCCAGTATTATGTAGGTAAAGCCATACATTATAATAGGATTGCCAAACCAAATGAATTAGGCGCGCGTGACTCCTTGGGAATCAGCTGATCTAATCGCCATGCGGTTCACATAATGATCCAGTCAGCTGGCGCGCAGAAGCGCCGCTGACATAGTTACGGATTGACATCATGATAGCGGTTATGAAATATTATAATCCCTTGCTGGATGGCCTGCAAACTAAGCATATGGCTCAAATCTTTTTCCATGTCGATGCAGAAACGAGAAAAAGAGAATACATGGGATTAGCTGACAACAGTCAATCCATTTTCCCGGTCAAAAAAAGACAAAAATGGCATTGCCCTTTTTGCATCACACAGGAATAGCGCCTATGCACACATAAAGCAGCAAGACAGGACATGTTGCACAGAAAGTCTCGGAGCAGCTTAGTTCATATGTAACAGCCTGTTTTTAACTCAGATTATGCTTTATTATGATCAAAGACCTGGTCCGCTTCTCCTGCAGTGTTCACTGCATCAGAGAGAGCACATCATGTCGAATTTTACAGGATACTAAGCGTGCAGTGCGACGCGACATTTACAGACGCAGTCAAGTTGGGAATGGGGTTTAAATGTTTTCAAGCTGGCCGAAAAAATGTTTCCGTTGGAAGCATTCCAAGCTCGTGTTTTACCCTACAAAATAAAACTGATCCTTAAAAATGCCTATGCAGGTAGCGCTGATGTAGATAAAGAACTAAATAAAGAGTGTTTCATTCCGCCAGCAGAGTTCCAGAGACTCGCGGCATCAATGCCAAGGTGCACCGCAGCTGTTCTGGTGCCACATGGTGGGTAAACGCCTTGTGTCGTGTTGGTTTTTCCTTTAATTTGCCACCCATCCAGGCAGGTTCAATTCAAACACAGCCTAATAATCAATCAGATCACGATCATCAGGTTATAATCAGGTTATAACTGCTATGCAACATGTGTGGGTGGCAAAGCAATATTTCAAGCTATGACGACACTAAGAATACATCCATTAAAAATCTGCCTGCATAATGGGAATAACAAGTATGAGAGTAATCGCGGCAGTGGAACATAACAAACTGTCAAGTTTTCTGCATGTAATACCAGGAAGTTATGCTGATCATGCTGGCGAAACAGGTTATTGCCTGATTATTGCCTGCCAGCACCTGATGCTACGCCTACGCCATGGCTCTAACCTAGCTTACGACATTATTGTGCTATAAATATACCTTAAGACGGCATTTATGTATAGATAGCAGAGGGGCACACACAAACACTCATTTTATGAACATTACAATCCAGACTGATACTCTTCGGAGTAGCGATTCTTGCGAAAATGGAGAAGTGCCCACAAAACTGTGAATGTGACATTAAAAGCAATTTGGGTGAAGACCCATTAGATCACTATTATGTGCAAGTTTCACTAAAATCTGAGCAATACTGTAGGAGGAGTAGCGATTCCTGCGAAAATGGAGAGGTGCCTGTAAAATGACCAACATGAGCTCGACCTTGATCTTGAACAAAATGCGGGTGATGATTCATTGGGTGATCATTGTGTGCGAGTTTCACTAAAATCTGACCAGTACTCCAGAAGGAGTAGCGATTCTTGTGAATTGTGATAAGACGGTAGGATAGTTAGTTTTAGCTTTTTCTAGCTAGATGTCTTAAAGAGCGTTCAGCCACTGCAGTTTGACTTTAATGTTGATTTAATAGTTGCTGCAGATTTCAAGAAAGCTTTAACATAAATTATTATGCATTTCCAATGGTTTTATTTTTTAAAAATAAAGCAACGTCAAATTTAAGGCAGAGTAGGACGGTGTAGTTTGTAGTGGAAACAAGCTCTGTGAAACAGCTACACATGGCATGAATGCTGGTTTGTGTACACGGCGTACCAACAAAATCATGAAAGATTTCATGTTCGGTTTAGCTGTCTTATACTTAGAAATCAAAAGCTTCGTTTGTTGTCTCAATTCCATGCTCCTCTCCCACAGTTTGGCGTTGCCCAGCTCATAGCCTACAGCCACCGAAGCGTGATGGCCCAGTCAGGCAGGAGGGTAAAGAGAAACCGCTCAGCTCAGTGACTGTCCTTCCTCCTTCCCCACGTTATGAAAGAATGTTCTCACTCCAGTTCCCTCTCTCTGTTTCCCCCCCTCTCCTCTAAACTGAGCTGTCTTCAAGACTGTGGTTAAATGCCTTCATGCGCGTCTCTGTTGTACTCAGCTCCACTGCGGTACACCAGGCAAAAAGGTCCAAATCACGGGGGGAATGACTGTGTGGTATTTTTTCCTTCCTTTTGAGGTTATTAAGAAGAAAAGGAGGGTGAGTTCATCCAGTTACTTCCAAATTACAAATCAAAAATATTTTAACAGCAGATGGCTACAGAAGGTACACTGTAAGGACAAAAGTATTGGTGAATTCAATCATTAACTACCGCTTTGAACTCAAGTCAAGACACTTTGTGAAATTTCTCCCCTCCAAGATATTACACATACAATCAGCTATAAGTGGTATTATTGCAAAATGGAAGGGTTTTAGGACCACAGGAACTCAGCCGTGAGGTGGCACACCACATAAAGTTAGAGAGCAGGGTCGCTGAGTGGTACTTAGTGAGGCAAATGATGCGTAAAAGTCGGCAACACTTTGATGACAATAACTGCAGAGTTCCAAATCTCTTGCATTAACATCGGCACAAAAACGATACGCCGGGAGCTTCATGGCATTGGTTTTCCATGGTCAAACAGCTGCATGGAAGCCTTTTTGTCACCAAGTACAATGCCTAACGTCAGATGAGTGGTGTAAAGTATGCCGCCACTGGAATCTGGAGCAGTCTGATTGACAAGTCTTGATTTTGCCAAATGCCAGGAGAACATTACCTGCCTGATTGAACTGTGCCAAATTTAAGTTTGGTAGAGGAGGGATAATGGTATGAGGTTGTTATACTGAGGTTGGCCTGGGCTTCTTAGATGTAGAACTCTCAGTCTTCAGTTTACCAGTAAATTTTAGCCAATCCTATGCTTCAAACTTTGTGGCAACAGTTTAGGTAAGGCCTTTTTCTGTTCTAGACTGTTCCAGACTGTTCAAGAGTGCACAAAGCAAAGTCCATAAGGGCACGGCTGGGTGAGTTTGAAAGAAGTTGACTGGCCCGCAAAGAGCCCTGACCTCAACCCCATCCCATTGAGACACCTTTGCAAAACAGATGGCAGTCTAGGTCCTCTCATCCAACATCAGCGTCTGACCTCACAAATGGTCTTTTGTATGAATGGGCAAAAATTCCCCGAGTAATAAAAGATGGAAAAATATCATCTGTGAAAACCATTACAAAACACTAACTGTAGGTATTAGAGGGAAAATAAATGTCCAAATGCCATCGTGTTTCACGCGCCAATCCAGACTTGTTCCTCGGATGGATTACGGGAAATAAATGTGATTCCGAGAGAAGTACAGCCACATAACTTAATCCCAGAAATACACTGAAGGAGCAGGGAAAAAATGAGTTAGGCAAAGGCTGTTTGGATCAAACTTTGTTACAGTTAATTCAAAGCCTTAAATCTGTGGTGTTCTCAATAACTACGCTTAAATGCTGTCATTTCAAGGACTCATTAGAGCCACATTAGCTGACTAGGATTAGGTTCTGTCTCAGCTAAACTAGCATTTTGGGATGAACTGTTTTCATGGTTGGTAAATGTAAGTGAGACCTCTTGGGAAGACACAGCTGGTCATGTTAGTCATTCAGCTCACACGGCCATCAAAACGGTCAAATCCCCAGTTTAACCTACTTCTTAGTATTACTCTTCTCCTTCCATTCTGCAGTCCCGTGCCAACGCTAAGACCATACAGAGGCACACCGGCAACTTGAGTGTATCCTGCAACGACGTATTCAGATTTAACGCGCTGGTATTTTCCCCTAATGACGTCTGACAGTGTCAAAGAGCCGTCGTGCAAGTGCGCTTTTCACGAATCTTCTCTTAAACGCCATCAAATATTCTTGAAATAATCTGCGTCTTCTAATTGCTTCTAGTGAAAACAGTGTAAAGATTGGCATGCAGTACATGCTCGCTGTCATGTACAGTCCCCTCCAAAAGTGATGGAACATGAGAAGAGAGATCAGAGTCGCAGCTTTTAATCCCTGGCATTTCCATCTTGAAATGTGAAACAGCATAGAACAGAACATATTTTGGATCGAATCACCCAGTTTTTCAAGTAAGTGAAAGTACCGGAACTGAATGTTTTCAGCTAAATTAACGTAAAAAAACCCCCCAAACTTATTGGTTGGGTATCCCTTGCTCGTAATAACCGCATCAAGTCCATGACCCACCAGATTTCTTCACTGGTTCAGCCTTTCCACGCGTTTACCACAGTGTCTTTTAGTTTTTGTCTGCTGGAGGTGAAATGCATATTCAGTATGGTTAAGATCTGGTCATTGGCTTGGCCAGTCGAAAATCTTACATTCCCGAATCTTACATCAGGCCTGGTTGCTAATGGTCCCCGACCCCCACGGTCTGCGGACCATTTGGAACCGGGCTACAAAGAAAAAAATTTCGCGGTTAAAAAGTTAGTTATTTTTCTTTCTTCTTCCGGATGTTATTTTGATTTCCGCCCTCGCCTCACTAACCGCGCTTGACTCTGGAACGCCGTTTCACGCGTCAGCAACACAAGCTAACCCTTGAACATAAAATTAACTGAAGAGCTTTTTTGGGAAGGAACGAGCAAACGATGGGACAGCAGAAGGTCACGGAAGAGAAAATACAAAGCTTCTTAGCTAAGTTACAGGTTCATTACAACAGCTGATACACCTGCTCCTCACCCGCTGTGACCGACTGGCTAACGAAGCAATGAAACCTACAAACGTGCGTCACCACACTGAGACCAAACACACGCACCTTCTCTATAGAAAGCGTAGCTGTTGCATTCAGATTACAGACTTAACTGACAAACATTTTTGTTATTGGACACCCCCCCTCCGTCCACGGAAAAATGTTCATACATGCAACCGGTCCGTGATACCAAAAAGGTTGAGGACCACTGTTCTACAGCACAGAGACCTCCACCGCCACAAGGTTCTGATGACTCAGCAGAAGTGGGCTGTATCAGAGAGGGTGATGTGGACTGTAGTGGACAGCTTTGTCACATGGTGTGGACAGAACCATCTGCAGCTTCATGAGACAAACACTAAAGAACAGGTTGTGGACATGAGAAGGACCAAAACACCAGAGTCCCCTGTTTCCATCCACGGGGTCTGTGTGGGGACAGTGGAGGACTACAAATACCTCGGTGTCCACACTGACAATAAACTGAACTTCACTAAACACACAGAAGACATCTACAAAAAGGACCAGAGCGTCTCTATCTTCTGAGACGTCTCAGGTCCTTCAGTCTCTGCTGGACTCAGGATGTTTTATGAGTCTGTGGTAGCCAGTGCCGTCCTCTGCTGTAGTGTGCTGGGACAGCAGACTGAGAGGACACCAACAGACTCAACTAACTGATCTGCAAGGACAGAAACGTCATGGAGCTGGACTCTCTGACAGTGGTGTCAGAGAGGAGGACGCCATCCAAGTTAAGGACAATACTGGACAGTCCTTCACAGCCTCTCCATGACGTGCTGGACAGACACAGGAGCACGTTCAGCAGCAGACTCATTCCACCACGATGCTCCACAGAACGCCACAGGAAGTCATTCCTCCCTGTGACATCACACTGTGACATCACACTCTGTGACTCCTGGACTGTTTCCATTGGTTATATCTGTATATAATAATTAACGTGACAGATTACATTTTCTACACTAAAAATAATTTCTTCCTATTTATTATTATTACCTAATGGAGCATTTGGAACCTAAACACTGCCCCCTGTGGTTAATGAAGGATTCTGATTGTGAAGCCTGGAGTTTCTGAAGACTTCAAGGCAGGAAGCTTGGCTCAGAGAGTTCAGAACAGATGCTGACTTTGTTAGAACTGTACAAACTGTTTCTGCAGAGTCCTGTGATGGAGTCACATGTATGTTTGCACACGCTGCACCTAGTTCTCATTTTCTGTAAAGGGAAGAGGGGTGGCTCAAGACTTTTGTATAGTATGAAAGTCAAAATCAGGTTAACATCCAACAGAAAGGTGGCGCTGCTGTGGTCATACCAGGAATGAACATGGGTGGGACACTGGCGCTGTACTGGTGGGTTCTGGGGTTCCAGAAGGCCGTCCTGCTCACTGTAACCACAGACTGGTGGGTGCTGGGACAGTGACGAGTGACTGCAACGATGTCTGCGTCCACCTGGTCCACGTACACCTGGAGATGGACAGGTTGGACCAGTGGTGGAGAAGCGACACATGAAAAACCCACCAGGAGAGCCCGTCTGGAGCACGCAGCGTACCTGTATGAACCCCTGGGCAGCCAGGTCCTGGTGCAGCTGGTTCACCGCACGTTTCCCAGATATGATGCCGGTGTGGAGGCCGACCTCACCAGGAGAGGTGGGAGCTGCAGACGGGTTCCATTTGGGGTACAATCGCTCCTCCTTCACCACAGAGATCTGAACACACACACACAGGTAAGCATGCAGGTGAGCTGGTGGGTGTGGTCTCCAACAGGAACAGGAAATAGAAAGAACAGCTGTTAACTACTCAGTGCGTGTACGGTCATTGTGAGTCAATGAAAAACCTGGTGTGGCACGAGCTCGTCGTATCCCCTGGTGGAACCGGTGGCACAGGAGGCCATGGAGACGATGGCAGAGCTGGGCAGGGAATCGAACGCCGAGCGGAGCTGGAAAACAGGACACGAGTGAGTAGCGCGCACACCTGACACCAAGGGTTTGACGGCGTCGCACCCACAGACACGCACCTGGATGGGACACTCATTGTCGTGAGTCACATCGAGGAACATGGCGTGGGCGATGGAGGGCATCAGCGGGCGGAGGCTGGGCTGAACGAAGGCGCCCACCGGCTCCCCTCCGTAACGATAGACCAGCCGGCCCTCTTCGTGGCTGTCACCAGCTGACATGGCCTCTAGGACAGGGTGAGGACACACTGGTAAGACAGTGGGGGACACACAGCAGTCCATGCTCTACATGCTGCAGCACCACAGGTCACACGCTTAGGCTTTGTCCACCACCCACTGACCCACACCTCCGATCTAAATACTCAGGGTGGGGGTACTATCCACATGGAGTCCAGAGCATCACTGCTACAGACGTTTGACCTGTGAGTGGCGCTGTGTGATGAGAACACTAAAAATGATGCAGATCAGAGTGAAACAATCCACTGTGTGGGTGTGAGCTCTGAACACGGTACCTCGTATGAGCGACGTGATCCCTAGCCTGGTAACAAAGACATTATCCAGCTCCTCGCTGCCGGTGAACAACTCAGCCACCACATACAGGTCAGGACACGCCCGTCTGGCCACGTCAAGCATGAACTGACCAACCACAGCAACCAGTGCAGGACGAGGGCGGAGGGAAGGTTAGAGGTCATGCATTTAGAAAAAGGTCGGAGAGGAGGAGAATTAAAGTGAAAGGATTCAGGAAGGCAGTCAAAACATGCAGAGAGAGAGGAAACAGAGAGGAAACAGAGAGGAAACAGGGAGGAAACAGAGAGGAAACAGGGAGAGAGGAAACAAAGAGGAAACAGAGAGGAGTTTGGGTATGGAGAGGTAATATGCAGAGAGAGGAGGAAACAGAGAGGAAACAGGGAGGAAACAGGGAGGAAACAGGCAGAGAGGAAACAGAGAGGAAACAGGGAGGAAACAGGGAGGAAACAGAGAGGGAGGAAACAGGGAGGAAACAGACAGAGAGAGGAGAAAACAGAGAGGAAACAGACAGAGAGGAAACAGGCAGAGAGGAAACAGAGAGGAAACAGGGAGGAAACAGAGAGGAAACAGGGAGAGAGGAAACAGGGAGAGAGGAAACAGAGAGGAAACAGGGAGGAAACAGAGAGGAAACAGGGAGAGAGGAAACAAAGAGGAAACAGAGAGGAGTTTGGGTATGGAGAGGTAATATGCAGAGAGAGGAGGAAACAGAGAGGAAACAGGGAGGAAACAGAGAGGGAGGAAACAGGGAGGAAACAGACAGAGAGAGGAGAAAACAGAGAGGAAACAGACAGAGAGGAAACAGGCAG
>VUQH01090221.1:13712-23909 GCA_015106775.1 Etroplus canarensis | reverse complement strand
CTGATCGTGCCTGCTGCTTTTTGCAGGGGTGGGATACTGATCAGTGTGGAGAAAAAAAACGACTCTATGAGATTATTTTTTCATTGATTCCTGTTTTTTTCCCCCTTTTTTTAATTAAAAAGTCTGCGTAGCCTCTTTCCAAACCATGGTGCTAGGAAAGGTGAAGAGCTTCACAGTAAGCTACGACTGTCTCAATGACAGCAATGTTCCCGTTTTCTCGAGCGGGGACTGCGTCTCAGGGAGGGTGATCGTCGAAGTCACCGGAGAAATCCGCGTCAGATCTCTCAAAATCCACGCGAAGGGATTTGCAAAAGTTCGCTGGACTGAATCGAGGAATGCTGGATCCAACACTGCCTACACGCAAAACTACACAGAAGAAGTGGAGTATCTGAACCACAGAGATGTTTTAATTGGGCATGAGAGAGGTAAGAAAGTGTGTTTTTTTCTTTTTTTATCAAGCAGAAGTTATGTAGGAAGTGATGGGAGATGCTCTGAGTGCTGGCTGGGGATCAGGTCCGCTTGAAGGTGCAGTTTAAGGATAGCAGAGTGATGGGGCACGATTAGAAGTTTAAAAGAACTTTCATATTTCTGTATTTTAGTTGATGGCGTCGGTGTGTGTGTGTACCCTGACTTTGGCTACGTGCGGCTCCGTCGTCGCTTGTTTGTGTCAAGGTGTCAGAATGAATGACAGCAGCTCTCACCTAGCTGTGTGTTTTTTCGTAGTTTTTAACGCCCCAGCGTGAGATTTGTGCTCGACCTTATCAACGCAGGCGAAGATAGCAGCGACTTTCAGCCCTGAAAGGATGTTTAATCGCAGAACGGCATCATATACGCCGTTTCTTTGTAGCTTTTCTTAAGTTTCCCCCTATTGTTCAAAGCGGTTCAATCCTGTTCAGAAAACTGGACCGGGGGAGGGCGGGGCAAAGACGCGGGCCCCTCCCTTGACTGCCTGCCATTGGCTGAGGTGTTCGTGTGTGGCCAATGACATCATTATTCTGCAGACAGGAAAAAAGAATTCTGCAACTTTTCAGCTGCTGAATGTGGCGACTGAATATAAACGTATAAAAAGCGATATTGTTGCCGCGCTTCTTTCATGTTATTTTGCGAGATTATAAAGGATGATGTGGGCTTGTGTTTGGCATTTTTTGCAGTTAGAAATCGTGTCATATCGCCAGTGTTTTACCAGTGTCATTTTGAGGCTTTTATCTAAAAAATAAAAAAAGGGAGAAAATGTGCAGTTTTTTTTCATGTTTTTCATCAACAAAAGCGAAGCTCCTCACCAAAGGGGACGTTTTTCTTAGGTGAGGTTAAAGTGAACGCAGTGGTAGAAAAACGCTGTTGGTGTTTGAACACGTCGACAGCGTGTAGTAGTAGCGGCTGCGGTGTCGCACAGTGAATGCGTAATGAAGGCAGGGCGGCTGTGGGAAGCTGCTCACTCCGGTTTAGGCCGGTCTCCTCCTGCTGGAGTCTGCAGCTTGACTGACAGCTCCGCACTTGTTTACCACATTGCTGCTGCTGCTAGGGGGAGGGAGTGCTGAGCTGGCAGAAGCGCACCCGGACTGTCTGCCCAGCTCTTTAAAGTACACTCTTTATGCTATGAAATATTTTTATTCATTTGCAGAATTTTTACGAGCAGCTTTGTGCTGGTCTCTTGGGAAAACAAGAGCGTTTTAGTCTTTAATTCCCGAGTGCAATCCTAACATTTATGTACAGAGTAAGATCTTGTTGCAGCTCCACAGAGCCTATAATGGCATATATATATATATATATATGAAATCTGTGGGATGTAGTTCTTTGTCCCTAGAAAATAAATCTCACACCTCAGTTTCTGACCCCGTCAAGCAACTTCTAGTGCCCTCTAAATATTGGTGTGCTTCTTATCTCTCAATACATTAATTATTTTACAGACAGATATGATAGTAAAATCCGTTTATTCTCTTTTGTCTCCCCCACCCTGTGTTTTTGGTATGACTTTCAGATGCCTTCGTAGAGCATTTTGCCCAGGTATGGTATATATGTGTTTGGAATATTGTCCTCCTTGTTTTTCAGACGATGATAACTCTGAGGAAGGACTCACCACTATCCATTCAGGAAGGCATGAGTATGCATTCAGCCTCGAGCTTCCGCAGACGTAAGCTTCTCATTAAATCCACATTCGACTTAAATATGAGAGCTGCTGCGATTTGTGTTGCAGCCTGTGCGGCTTGTTGCAGTGATCATAACCCCGTTTTTCTCCTGCAGACCTCTGGCTACCTCTTTTGAAGGGAAGCATGGCAGTGTGCGCTACTGGGTAAAGGCAGAACTCCACAGGCCATGGCTCCTGCCCATGAAGACCAAGAAAGAATTTACAGTCTTTGAGCACATTGACATCAACACTCCGTTATTACTGGTAAGCTCATACTTAATACTGAATAAGCCTTTCAGCTAGTGAAGGTACTGAGTGAAAGAACTTGAGTATGAGTCACTTTGGGCAAAATTTTCTGAATTATGGGGAATCTCAGCAGCTTTGACTGTACACACCCCGACTCATGGAAAAATAGCAAATGAGTGTTGAAAGTATATCCAGTGGTAACAGCTCAGTGGCTCGTGCATGACTGGTGACCTAACTTTTATTTTGGCAAAAAAGAAAATTCTACAGATTTTTAAGTATTGCATCTATGTGTGTTTGTTTTTTTTTTTCCCCAGTCACCACAGGCCGGCACAAAAGACAAGACACTTTGCTGTTGGTTCTGCACCTCAGGTCCTATTTCCCTAAGTGCCAAAATTGAAAGGAAGGGATACACCCCGGGTAAGAATAAGCGAGCAACTGATGACTTTGTTAATTATCTTTTAGCCGGATAAGTAAATGGAGAGTAATTCCCTCCAGAATTTACACTGATTAGTAAAAATGCACTGGATACAGATATAATTATAGCTGATATGAATGTAGAGAAACTTAAGTTAACCTTTTCCTGTCTGGTAATTTTTTAGGTGAATCAATCCAGATCTTTGCAGAGATAGAGAACTGCTCATCCCGCATGGTAGTGCCAAAGGCAGCCATCTACCAGACTCAGACCTTCTATGCTAAAGGGAAGGTGAAAGAGGTCAAGCAGCTGGTGGCTAACCTGCGGGGGGAATCTCTGTCCTCGGGCAAAACGGAGACCTGGAATGGAAAGATGCTGAAGATCCCACCTGTCTCCCCTTCCATCCTGGACTGCAGCATTATCAGAGTCGAGTACTCTCTCATGGTGAGCACAGTATTGCTGTATTTGGAACACTTTCACATTATCTTTCTGTGTTTGTCTACATATCACTGGCTTAGAAGCACAAGTCTTTATACTTCCATGACATTCTCCCCTTGCAACTATTACAGTATTACCATTTCTCAGCGCTGTTATTTGCATAGAATTGAGGTTTCCCAGTAAGCCAATATCTCTTCGGGTAAAGCACCTGGCTGACTCTGCTCACATTGCCAAATCTGGGCCTTGGATTGCACCAGTTGTTATCTCCACATGCTGCTAATAGCCTTAACCCAGGATATCTGTGGCAACACCTGCCACGAGGATGCTAATAACTTATTTACCCCTTAGCAGAGACACCAGGCAAGGGTTCTACCTTGTATAACCAGCCAACTAACCTCAAGAAAATTTCCCATATATTGTCAAACTAATGCCTAACCCTTAGAGTCCTGATTAGTGTACTTCTGACTCAGTAGATTAAAACAAACGCTATTTCATTTTGTGCTGAATGCTCAGCTCCCGAGCCTTTTATTAGCATGACTACAGCATTTACTTTTTTTTTTTCTGCATTTGCTAAATTGCTGTGGTGCTCTCATATCTTTGCTCAGGTGTACGTGGACATACCTGGGGCAATAAACCTGTCCCTGAACCTGCCTCTTGTCATTGGAACCATCCCCCTTCATCCATTTGGCTCCCGTACCTCCAGTGTCAGCAGCCAGTGCAGCGTGAGCTGGCTGGGCATGGGTCTGCCTGAGAGGCCAGAAGGTAGGTTGGATCTGATTGTCATGAAGCATATTTTTCTATGTTAATCTATATGCAGGGGTAGTAATTGCAAGAATGTTAATGTTGTTTTATTGTCATTTGCAGCTCCTCCAAGCTATGCAGAAATTGTGACAGAAGAGCAGAGGCAGAGCTGTCTGGAGGTTCCAGCAGCCCGAGAGGAGCTGGACGGACCTCTGTTTGCCTATATTCACGAGTTCCGCTTCCAGCCCCCTCCTTTGTACTCTGAGGTAAGCACTAAAACACAAGTGATCTTTCTTTAGAGCCTCAACACGGTTTCGTTCCATAAATAACTCTTGTTTTTTTCTCCCCTCTAGATTGATCCTAACCCAGATCATGCCAGCCGTACAGAGGAGCGTAGACTTGATGCTTGTCCATCACGCTGAGGCTATCCCAGCAATTCCCCTGATTTACTTGGGGAACTTAAAGGAACCTGCTTGCAAGTCTCAGCTTTGATAATTTTCTCAGTTGACAGCATTCACAAAATAGTGTCAACACCAAGAGGAAAAACAAGAATATCCAACCAATCAGCAAAGAGTGAGTTGGATTGGACAAATCTGTTCCTGCCTTCCCTCAGCAAAAACAGGAGTCACTCTTTTGGGGTTTCTTTTCTTTCCTGTGTCAGCTTGCTGAGGGTGACATATGTACAGATGAACATGTATCGAGTCTGTATGGAGGGGGGGACCCTGTAGTAGCGAGAGCCCTGGTGATAGTATTGACAATGACAAGGAAGGATCATTAAGGCTCAGCCTACCAGGCTCCTCTTCACCCTTGACTCTTCTGTACCTGTGGCACATAGGGACTCACAAAGGATGGGGCTAATCATGCCCAGTCATCAGCAGAATCACCTTAAGAAAACAGGATGAAGAGAAAGCAGCGTCAACAGCAAAGTTCTAACCACCATAGTCTGAAATTCAACTTTCAGCAGCAGCAGTCAACAACAAAGCAAAGACTAGGTCCTTCTGCCTCATTTGGGATTTGTTTTGCACATTTTGTTCTTTACTTGAGTTGTGTGGCTCTGTTTCATGAGAGTTTTAAAAAAAATCACTAATAGTTTTGTTTCAGTCTTGCAACACGCCAGACCAAGAATATGAGACTACAGGCGTCATCTGCATAACTTTGTGCATACTTGAGAGCACGATTTGACAAAAAGAAGACTGAAAACTACAAGAACAATGCACTGAATTTGTTTAAGTTGTTTAAGAATTTTCATTTTCTCCTGATGTTTCCACGGGGACTAACAACAACTAGACAGGACTTGGACAACAACTACAGCACACTTATTTCCATGTGGAAGCTTTTTTTTTTACTATGTTGCCTCCTAAGCTTGGGTCTAAGTGTAGCTTCCCTCCTCGTGAGTTTCTGTTCTTGTATTTAGCTCCAATCATAGAATAGCTTGTTAACTTTTTAGTTTTGTGGTTGCTCTGGATTTGGACTAGGAGGACTGCAGACCTGCATTTGCCACTCAAGTAATAGCTGACAGGAAACATGCTTGCTTGCCTGCGTGTGCGTATACATGGTGTGTGTGTGTGTGTGTGTGTGTGTGTGTGTGTTGTTGTTGTTGTGAGAAATAAGATGGTGCACTGTTGAGGGATTCACCCTAATTGTCTGCAGCCCCTCTACTCCTAATCTCAGGGCAAACCAGGCTTGCATAACTGCCCATAAAGCACTGTCTCAGGTGGTCCTCTCACTTGCCAAACAGTTGAGGAAAAAATATGTTGTAAGGTTTTTGTTTTTAATTGCACTGCTTAAAATAATGAAGTTCTTTTCACTACCAAAATGAGAGAACAGACCTGTAGAGAAGCAAGGCAGCTTTTTGAGATGAATCACATTCCCTTTTTGTCCTGCTGCACTTGCCCACTTCATCCAACCAACAGATTTTACCAGACCAGTGAAGCCAGAATGTTTATTTAAAAAAAAAAAAGTAAAGGAAAAATGTTTCTGCATTAAAGGAGCAAAGCCAGCACAAATTAATTGCTGGGGACATTGCTAAACTTTTGTTCAGACTGGTCAGAACAAGTAGTAGAAGTAGAAGCAGTAGCAGTAGTAAATTGAAATGAGTAATACATTGGTTTTCTAACTCATTCAAGACAAAAGACCAGCTGTAACAGAGGTTTGACATGGTCAGAAAAGCAAAGGAGCACTTTTTTTTAAAATAAAAAAATGAAAAAATACAGCATTCAGTGGTGAAGGTCTGGATAAAAACTATTTGGTACTAACCATGGTTTAGAGGATTTTTCAGTAAAACAGGGTTGTGTAGGACGCTAATGCATTATCTAGTTTTTTAAGATGAGTAACTTTTCTTAAGTTTACATTTTAAAACGTAGCTAAGACAAGTTTGTATGTGCTGAGTGTGTACGCGCTCTTTATCAAGATCCAGCTGGCAACTAATACACAGCTTCTGACAGTACTTGGCAAACTGCAGATTATTAAAGTGATCTTATCTTAGTGGCCTTGACACAGAAAAGACCTGATCATGATGCTTCATTTATCAGTGTCTACATAAATCTTGTTCTCCGTTGTTTAACACTTGTATGTTTTAGACCTTTCCATGTACATTCAAAAGGACAAAAAGGGAAGAGAAAAAGAGTCCTTTAAAGCAAGTGTTTAAAAAAGACATCTTGGACAGGCCTTGATTGTGATATTTTTCTGAAGCTGATGAGGGTTGTTGATTATCTTTTCCATGTATTTCTGGGCATTCACAGGTTGTTTTTTAATTTAACAAACAACCTTTTGAGTTCGTCTCCCTGACCTTTCTGATCCCCTTCAGGCCAGGGAGTGGCAGCTGTTGATCAGCACCCTTCCCCCTATCAAGAAACATTTATGTGACCTGGGACAAAACACTTATCTTTTTTTTTTTTTTGGTAAACTCATTTAATACTTGTTTGCAATTCTTTGTTTGGATTTTATCTTAGGGAAACTGAATCAAGCTATGCGGTAATGAATAAGCTTACGAATTTGTTTCAGGTTGGTCAGTTCCATAGTCCATTTGCTTGGGCATCAGAGTAGTCCAGTGTCAAAACTAAGCTAAATTCCTGACCTGTTAAAGGCAGGAACTAAAATGTTCAGAGGTAAAGGATATAGTAGATGAGATCTGAAACATTTTAGAAACAAAGTGCAATATTACTCACACAATTTACTTCGTTCTCTCTCTTTTTTTTTTTTTGTTTGTCAATCATGACGATGTATAGATATTCTATGAATATACTATGTTCTGAATGCTTTAACTTTTGTCTAGTTCTTCCTCTTGATTTGAATAAACATTTGTTCTAAATTACATGATTGTAATGTGTTTTTCCTTTATCTGCGCAATATAACCTTCGGCTGCTCCCTTGTATTTTCCCTAAGGGGTCACCACAGCTGATGGTGACCCCATTGGTTATTTGGTGGACATTTTACACCAGATGCCCTTCCTGAAACAACCCTCCATGGACGGAGGGGCTTGTGTCTACACCTGGAATCAAACCAGGGACCTTTTGCTTTTAAGGCAAATGTGTAAACCACTACACTATATGTACTGAAAATGGTGTACATGAATTATATAATTATTCTCTGAATTTGACTGACCACAATCACATACAGTTGGTCAATCATGGACAGGTTCACATCAAAGCATCCTTTAAATAAAAAGAAAACAGGATTTTAAGAAAGCTAAAAAATGAATAATCATTATCTGATGCTTTACTTATTTAAATGGGTCATGAGAGTTCTAAAAAGCACACAGCTAACCGACCTGCTGAATACATATTCTCTCTTAAAACCTTGTACAACACTGCCCCTAGAGGTGGATTGAAAACAGCACCCCTTCCTGACAAAAAAATACAACAGAGAAGGCCGAAACTGAACAAGTCTTTCTTTTACCAGAAGAAGCAGCGTCTTGTGAATAAAGTAAAATTAAAAAATAAAAACCATCACAGGTATTTAACCCTTAATGACATCTCCAGTTTTTAATTACTAGAAAAGCACTAGTGTCTTCTCTTTTTTTTTTTTACCGGAGCCCTGCAAACACATCTGCACAAATTTTTGTTTTGAACATCATTAAATGTTCCAAATTGAAATTGTGTGTAATATTTTTCAGTTGTTTTATAATTTTATGAAATAAGTCCTCAGTGTTGGAGACAAACTAAGGCGTCCCAGGAAACTCTTATTCCTCTTGTTATTCTTGTTGTACATGTCCACACTGGTCAAACATTACCAAACTTTTCTCTGGTACACTGTGGTAATTACCCAGAGAAAAAGATGCACATTCTTCTTTTTTTAAGAACTAAGTATGAATTGTGACTGCTTGTTAACGATTTATTCAGAACATTCATATTTTATATCATGGGGTTCTAAAGTTATATTGATGGAGCAAATTAAGTTACTTTATCTTTTGAAATCTAAACATACATCAAATAATTACTTTGGACTCTGTTATCACAATGGAAATATGTTGTCATTAGCCTTTTTTATGCAGGTCTCATTTGCACTCAAGTGCCATGTGTTTCTAAAGTTATTTTGTGTTGACATTTACTTTTAACTTACTGTTATTGTGCAAGGTGCATTAACCATTTTGATACAGTTTATCAAAACTAAGTGGTTTTGATTGTTAAGACCAAAGCAAATATTTAATGGGGCCACTCTTTTAGTGGTTTGTCTACACACGGCCTCTTGATTATGTTTAATAGTCTCTTTGGAGAGCAGTCAGTCAATTTCACCCGTAGTGTATCGACTTGCATTTTACGTCAGCCCAGTTTTTCACTAATTGATTTTTTCTGAATTATGAGCACGTATGCACAAATGAGCTCAGCAAATTCGATCGCACCGGATGTGAAAGGCTGTGTTGTACTGTATGTGTCATAAATCCAGCTGGACCAAAATGCACAAATGATCTCAGTTAAAGCAGAAAAGTCATTGCTATTGCATAACTGAACGTGGCAGTTTTGATATGTAAATACCCTCTGCCATGCAGTGGAAACTTTGGAATGAAGAAACTGCTTCTAAACCGTTTTCCAAAACTGACATGGTAAATTATAAGGGACAGCTCATCTGCTTTACTGGAAATTTTTGCAAAGTATTAGTTTAAGCCAGCTTCAGTGATGACTCAGCAGCCCCACCAGCTTTGACCCAGCACTTCAGTTTGCCTTTGTCCCCCTTCTCAACCCTCAATCCCCCTGGCCCCTTTTGACTTTTGTGGGCCTTTGTGGGTGTCTGACCCCTGTAGATTGAAAAAAAAATGAGGAGGGGATTACTAAGGGAGACCATAGATTGTAGTGGCATGCGTTCATGTGTGTGCAGTGAGAGTGTTGTTTAGCAAATGCTGACGTTACACAGGCCTCAGCTGTTTCCTCTCACCGGTTAATCCCACTAACCAGAAGCCCCTGTGACCCAGAGGTTCTCAGAAGCCTGGTGTGACTTGGCATGTTCAGCATGGATGAGGATGGTCAGACTGGGGCCCCTATATGCCTGCTTACCAGTGTCATATCATCACTGTGACATAATAGAAATGCAAACACATACACACACATCTGTGCACTGAGGTGTGGAGTGCAGCAGTGATGTGAACCCTTGACAACCAATATAGCCACAGGCTTAAAAAAGGAAGAGCTCCAGAAATAGGCTTACAATTAATGAATCTATCTGGAAAAGTCAAATTTGTGACTGCTGTTTAATTGAAATGAGAGAGATATACCATGCATTTCAGCATGTTCCACACATAAATTAACATTCCTTTAAAATATAGTGATTTAGATGTTTTGCAGACGTGATCTAAGCCGTACTGTCTGACCTCTTGAAGAGACAGCCTGACCTATGTTGCTGATAACTGACAGAGCTGAGCTACTGTTCAGTTATCATTAACGTGCATGCTTCTCTCTGTCAAGACAAGCCCATTTGCTCCATGTAAACTCACAACCTGAACAACCTGAACAACATACAACAAACTCTGTCTTGATTCCATTAAGCCTCCCTCCCACCACCTATATAAATTCATCAAAAATATTTTTAGCCAGTTTAGGATTCATATAAATATGCTAGTATTTTTCATTTAAAATATATTAGTTTTGAGATGTCTTGCACTCAGTAACTGTGCACTAGAGGTTCAGGTTTCTGTATCACATTTGTGTGTTGGATCCCCATAGCATGCCGAACTTTTTCCCTTCTCAGTGAAACAAGACAGAGTACATGTGTGTGTGAATGAGAGGGAGGCAGGTGGAACGGT